>JAODLI010074640.1:0-12989 GCA_027575585.1 Percopsis omiscomaycus | reverse complement strand
GGGGGGGGGGCAGTCTGTGCTACAGCGTTGTGTATGCAGAAGACATGAACATCCTCCTGGTGTCATTGTAAGTGATGGAGTGGAGCGATAAGACGGCGAACACCCAGATGGGAGGGAGGATGGCAATTAAGCTGATTCAGGAGAATTGAGATGAGGGAGGGGAAACAGGGGAGGGAGGGTAACAGGGGAGGGAGGGAGGGGGGGCAACGGGTATTAGAAAGGTTGTTGACGCTACAAAGTTAACGTTGAGATCTTGGGAAAGATCTCAACGATGCATGGATAAAGAGAGAGATGCCATGTGGGAGGGGGTAGGAGTTGAGGAGAAAAGGAGGAAGGGTGTGTGTGGGTGGGTGGGTGGGTGTGAGCGGGGGTGGGGGACAGCATGATGATGAAAGGAAGTGTGTGAGAGGAGAAGTCTACACCAGCGGATGTGAAGGCACAGAACAGAAGAATGGGGGATGTTTGCTGGTTCCCATGAACTCAAGGTCCCATGAGGCCTCTCAGTGAGGGTGAACTCAAGGCTACGCTACTTCCTGCACGCCCGCCGATAGGGGGGGACCAGTTGTCCCAGGCCCAGGGTAGGGCGGGCCCAGAACCTCATTAAATTATGGAATAATAAAAAAAAAACATTTCAAATAGGCCTATTAGGGAAAACAATTAGCAGAGAAGAGGATGAGCAAGGGAAAAGGAGAGATCTCGGGGGGGGGCATCTAAGATTATTTCGTCCCGGGCCCAGACAGGACTGTCAGCTGGCCTGACTTCCTGTATAGTTCTTAAAATAGACCTGGATGGAAAATCCCACATTAGAATCTGAATGAATAAATAAATAACTCAGACTGTAGTAAGATACATTCCTAGAGGTGCCATGGTCAACATAGGGTCCGTTTAGTAGCTTGGCTTCACTTTGGGAAATGGAGATTCTCCATCTTTTTCACAAATATAACAGAGCTAATGTGTTTCACAGAGGTAAGCAATGGACTGCAAGAGTGTATCACAACAATATTGGCACAATATCAGTGACCCTTTGTAAAAAAAAACCTTTCGTATAACAGATATGTACATACATAGTTTTATTCGGAATTAAATTTTTTGATTCTTTCTTTTGTTGATGCTTTCTTTCTATTTGTCTGCAACTGTAGGGCACCAACCTTCACAAACTCCTTGTATGTGCAAATATGTTCCCTTTCATATTTTAGATAAATCTAGCACCTACAATATCTGCATGCAGGTATAATTAATATTCATTATTATTCAGCATCCACAAAAAACATACATACAATACTAGTCCTTCTCCAAAATAATATTCAGATTTTTTTTCTGGAGCTAATCTTGCTGAATTAACACATTTGCTCTTCTACACTACTTCCATAACTCTGCTATATAAGCTTTTCCACTTCGCAGGCGGCTATTATTTAGTTCTTCAGGGCAGAGAACGATTCAATAAAACAAGAAAAATGACTGCAGCATTTTTTTCTTTCTTCTGGGCAGGAAGTGATTGTCTTTCAGTATTCTTGTTGTTTATCTTTCTCTTTTACCTAGTTATGCTTTGAGAACATGGCCGGTTTCTAAATATAGCAGTCGTGCATCTCAGTGTGGTAAAGCTGGAAACTATATGGTGTTCATGAGAGTGTGTGTGTGGGTGGATCTGTGCATGAAACAGAGTTTGTGTGAATGTGTGTGTGTGCTGAAATAAAAAGGTCATGGGACTTCCTGGACTGGGTTTATCACAGGAGCTCTCTCACACACACACACACACACACACACACACACACACACACACACACACACACACATTTGTATATATGTTCAGGAGAGTGTCATCTTTTTCCAATAAACATTATTTCTCACTGCAGTTGGATATTGGAGCCAGCTGGGGACGGAGTGGGATGCAGGTTTATTTCAGTATGTGTTCGACTCCATCAAACGTGGAAGACAAAACATTACAACAACAATATGTCAATGGCAGTTGATGTGTTGCTGGAATGAAAATATTTCTGATTTCTCAAGAAGTTCTTGCAGTGGAGTTTAGTATTTAGACCATGTGTACCACATTTTATCATGAATGTATCCAATACAGCTTTTTAGGAGGTGCCATAATGTGAATGGTCTTTTATTTTCCCTTTGCAAAAAAAAACACACACTAGTTTTAATGAAGTCTGTTTTATGTCTTTAGTCAGTGGGTGCTTCAATAGAGGTTTGATGGAAATAGGCAGTTGAAATCTCACAATGAAATGAAATGAAGAATACTCCATCTAGTCAATGTACAAAATCAAGGAAAATAACTCACAACCCCAACCCCACGATTCTGAAACAATAATAGTAAACCCAGCAATAAAACTGAATACCTCCCATTCAAACTTATTGGTTCATACACATCTGAATGATTCCGTCTTATTTAACCACAAATCCATCAACATAAAGTCTTCTTCCCGCTTTTGCTCCTGCTATATGAAACGCTTGAATGCACCTCAATGTCTAAACGGCAACGCCCCATACGGTGACCAGACTTTCTCCCTTTAGGGGCTTCACAAAGAAAAAACCTCCCTCCGAAGCCATTTGCATGCCATTGCTTTAAATGAATACATCCCCATGCTGCATGGCTTTTCTGTCCAGCAGGGAGATAAACACGGGCCAGTGGAGTCATTTTCCACCCAGTGTGTACCACTTTTTATTGCTTTTCCTTTCAGTGAAAGTTCACAAAGTGAAAGATGAGCTCATTCCGATGGCTCATCTAGCGATAAGTGTCTCACCTCCAACTTTTAAACCCTCCCAATCAACAAAGCTGTTATTTGCAGTGCTTAAAGTGAATGAGTAGATCAGCTTTTAATCCTACAGGCTTGCGTTGCTAAGTAGCTCATCGCTGTCGGAGTGCTAAAGAGGGCTTGAATGCTGATGTTGTCAGACATGGACAAGAGGGGTGTAGATAAGCCATTGTTTTCCCAGGGAGAGCACAGAAGGCTTGATGGTGCAGCGTAACACTGACGCAACCTTCAGAAAGCACGGCTGCCTTTGGAGTTCATTTGGAGTGGGGTGGGGGGGATTTCACCAGCCATGCACATGCACACGCACACGCACGCACGCACGCACGCACGCAAACACACACACACACACACAAACAGTACCGTATCTACACTTAACACAAATCAAATGGATACATCTACCATGACATGCCTTCTTGCCAACAGCGAGCGAGAGACGTACATTTAAAAAAACGCATTGCCTCAGCTGAAGATGGCTACTAAGGACGCGTGTGTCAGAAGTGCTTGCCATTACCAGTGAACATCAATAAGCTGTGTTCAACAGCCCCCATCCTCGGCAGTTGATTTTGATTTGTTTCATGTACACAAGCCATTCTGCATGCTTTTTGATCTCCCCCGACTACCAATGTGTTTTGCCTTCCCCTTTTATCAGGGCCCTCTTCTTTCCTTCTTTATCTTCCTTCCTGGATGAGATGATGGAATAAGGTCCTTTATGTGTGGTTCTGGTTATGACGGCCCCTCCGGGCGCTGCCTGTACAGCTGTTGTTCCTTATTCACATCCTGTCCGCGCTCCAGATCGGATGAAACCGAACTAAACTGATTCCAGATCAGATTGTAGTGCTTGAGCCAATACGGGGGCCTCAAGATGTGATATTATTTTTGCTTTATTTAGGATCTGGTGCAGCAGCGCTGTTGCGCGTGTTCCTAGTTGGCGCAGAGGTGTGTGTTGATAGATCCTTAATACTCTTATCGTAAAACACCGCACCGCCCAGTTAGGAACCAGCACATCCAGTCCATAACCGCACTATATAACTTGTGTCTACGTCTAGAAATATACGCCTGCACATCACCGAGTCATGTGCAACGCGCGCGCGCACACACGTGTTCACGCACACAGACACAAAATGCTTCTCTTCTCACGCGTCCTACCTGTTCCGTCGTCGTCTCAGGCACCCTGCTGCGGTTGACTGGCTCTTATGGGAGCCAGTTACTCAAGCTCTGCTAGACTTATTTTGGCTGGAGGTAAGAAAAGATCACTATACGCATGCATGAATATATTACTTCTGCGCCTGCTATAATCTCAGCCAAGGCGGTGGCATTCAGGCCCTAAGCCCCGCTGCCTCTGTGACTTCTTGGCTGTTATTGTCACCACCGCACTACAAAGTGGGTGTGCTGCATCTCCGCTGCGAGGGATTCCGCCTGGATAAGATTCTCCCCCGTCTATGGAGAATCTAGACAGAAGTCGAGGCAGGGCGGGAAATGAAGGCTTAGTGAAATAACACATTCACTATATTAAATCGCCTGGCAGTAACCAATGCAATCACCTCTTTACGAGGCTGTTGCGGTGAAAAGGGCATGCAGACACACCTTTTCCTTTTTTCATAACAACCCTTTTGAAAAGACCCAAACGTATAGAATATATAGACCTAACAGCGCAGTTGGCATCTTTTGTTTGAAGTCACTGTTTTGTTCTTTTTTTTTTAATTATTGTGTCCTCTAAGACAGAACACAGTCAGTCTGTCTATCTGTCCCCCTGTTGATGCGATCTCCCTCTCATCGCACCATAAAAGTTCTCCTCATCCCAAAAATAACTGACGTGTGTGTGTGTGTGTGTGTGTGTGTGTGTTTCTGTGCTTGCATGACGGGGTAGATGTTGCTGTGTATGTTGCACCCCTCTTGCAGACAGATGGAAACCCGAGGCACAACGCCGGGGGTCTCTCTTTGAAGATACCTCCACCACACCACCCTTTACCCATCCTGCCCCCGCCATTCACGCTCATCAAGCAGAAGAAAGCTCCAATGGTTTATGGGCTGGCCCCAAATCCTGGCTGGAGGCAGTGGAAGCCTTCCTCTGTTACAATGAAAAGACAAACCAGCCACACATTTGACACAATAACGCAGATGGAGAAGGCAGGGATGTGCAGATGCAATATTCATAGGAAAATTACAAGGCTAGAAGCAATCTAATGTGGACCGTGGACTGTTTCCATTTTCCATTATACATGGACATATACAGTATATATATATTGTATCTTATAGGCACAGTGGTGCACATGAGTGTTTATGTACAGAGTGTGCACACATACTGTGAATGGGCTCATCAGTCCACATTGTGACATTATTATAGGCATTAAGCACTAATATGTTCAAGTGAGGCTAAGCCAGGCTTCACTGCTTCTGGTTTAGTAGAAAATACATTCGTAAGTAAGATTTAGTCCATCTGCGTCGGTTCTATGTGCACAGCTTTACTCTATAATGACATTAAGCTTTTTAATAAACACCTGTTTGTTCAACATAACATATAACTAATACAATGAAATGCGTGAATATTAAATATATTTCAGTTTCCCCCCAAGATTGATGTCAATAATTACCCATCTGATGGAAATAGCTCCAAAACAAGGTATGCAACTGACTGATCGATTGACCATGAGAAACCAGTTTCCATCTGTGTGCACTGATCTATACTTCTCCTATTACACTGTACAGTGGCTCTCCTCCCTGTGGTCTCGCGGTCAGTCTGCTGTCTAAGCTGTTTACAGCATGCGCCACCGTCAGAAACTTCAGCTGAGAGCGCCTCTTAGAAACGAGTTGTGCTTTTTAAATCAATGTTAATTGTGTCCAGTGCCCCCAGAAAGAATGTTCAATAACATAAACAATGCCGGCCAGTGATAAGCAGCTTGAGAAATGACAGCTAAAGGGTGTAAAAATATATTAACCAGGAAAAATCAGTATTACTCTCTGAACATTTTTTAAAAACATTGACGCATGTAATGTTAGTCTCTGCATTAATTTAACATCCCTTCAAGCAGTTTAATAAATCTATTCCATCATTTTTGCTTTATGGTCTTTTCAGCTATTAAATTTAACTACAGCTAAACATTCTCTACCACTGTGATAAAAAAATAACTGTCAGAACTTCAATGTTGAGGCATGTGAATCAATGAAACATCTGAGGGAATAAAGCAATACAGCAACACTTAAAGGAGAAACACAAACGCTATTACGTTATTTGTGTGTTGTATGTCTCTCTGGCCAGGCTGTGGAGATTTCAATTCACTCCAAGTGATTATTTAAACAGTAACCCCAGTATCACAACGTGGCTAACATAGGTTCTGTTGTCTTTGAAAGGCGTTGCTTGACAACAGTGTTAGTTCCAGACATGCATCTTTCTGCTGTGTCTGAGAATGACCACCTCCCTTCTCACAACATGACATATCGCATCTGTGAGGCAGCAATGGGAGTGATGCCTGTCACTGAGGTGTGATGACAGTTCATAGGATCCACAGTGGCAGGTCAGGGCTCTTCCAGTCAAGCTACAGAGAAGCCCTCCGCCACATCAACCAACCTTAGCTCTGCTCCTCAGGGCCTGGCCACCATCTGTGCACATCACCCATCTTCGTCTCGGCCCGGGGGTTCCATCGCGGCCCTAGTTTCCACTTTTCCCAGTGTAAAAAGAGGAAACTGGGTCTCCACGTCTCTAAGTTGGATCCCTGGAGCACACAGTTTACAGAGTCCCACATTCATCATTTCTAAGGCGGCGGTCACAAGGCGAACGTCTGTGTGTGTGTTTTTGTACGTGTGTGTGTGTGATACTGCGCGTGTATGTAGGTGTGTGTGTGTGTGTGTGTGTGTGACTACCAGAATTGGCCTTCCCTGGCCCTTCATGCTGGAGGACAGCTTTGTTAAGGGTAATCTAGCCCTGTCAGGCCTCCCCACGCACACACACATATACACAGAAACACACGGAGAGGTCCAGGGTAAAGCTTCATTACGATCACCAGCTGGAGAGACACCGCGCTCCATCCATCACTGTGATGCGCGGGCACACACAAACACACACACACACACACACACACACAGCTGCACATCTCACAGGCATATCCACACAAACAAACACATGCACCGCCCACACACTAACACTAAGGTCACGAATAGCAGATATGACAACACCTATAGGAACAGGACCTCTCTTTCTGTTGTGTCACTGACCACATCACTGACCGCAGCAGACTCGTCTTAGACCAACTGGTAACAAAGACAATGGAGACATTTCTGATCCTATTCTTGAAATTCTTGAATAGGTAACACAAACTCAAAAGCAGTTGACAAACTGTGTGCTGGCATCTTCCAGTTTGATCCAACAACTAAATTATCCAGAGTTCAGGTGAGTGAGTCAGGCTTGAATATAAGAGCATAATAAATATATTTCTCACCCAAAAACATGTACATCATATTTACAAACTAAGACATACACCAAAATATGTAGGCTCATATCAAACAAAAGACATGTGCCTCTTAACAATTGATTCTTATTTAAACTTTACATTATTCAAAAGATGATTTAAATGGAAGAACTCCCGGTGTTCAGAAGTCCTATGTTCTATGTCCAATCCAACATCTAGTATACATAACAGTTTGTCTGGATGTGGACTCACATTTGAGCCTTAAAGCCAAAGTAAAACAACGATCCACATTAAAGGCTCTCACTAACTAACTAGATCAATACAGAAGCTTCCAATTCATTTAGCTCTGCCTTTTAATTGTTGTTTTGCAGCTTTCAGTACATTTCATACTATCTTGTATCAGTGTATTTCAGTCCGTCACTGAGTAAGCTTTAGTTTTTGTATGCTAAATTGACCCACTTCATACAGTCGTACACAAGGCATACAATCACAAAACCAAACAAGGCTGTGTTTTGGCAGTCACACCGTTTTTCAAATTGTCTGGATCACAGTGCCTGTTTCTCTGCTTAGACAGGAAAGTAGAGCGAGCCCAACATCTGGCCCCTGTGACGGGCCGCTCAAAACGTGGCTTGTCTTTTCTCTTTGCGTTTGTGGCATAACTCTGCACACATATGTCTCAAGTCTTGTAGGATATCATCATTGCATTGTCTCACATCTCATACTGCCAAGAAAAGTAAGCAATACACGGGGGCTTGGAAATAGGCTCCACACCCCCAGATACATCAGTGTAAGATTAGTCCTGTATGCAGTCTAAGGGCTGAGAGACAGCCCCTAGACTGCTGCATAGAAAGTTGGATCTGCCTTGGATCTGTTTTTTCTTCACTGACAGCAAGAAACTGCTATTGACAGTAAAAAAAACACAGTGAAACACAGTTTCATTTTCTTTTCATTCTATAGACTATTGATTGATGCTACTGTATGTCTCATGTTTTAGGCATACACTGTTTAGCTTTATTCCTCTTACCATCTCTTATCTAGTTTTCTCTCACAATTTATTAATACACAATGTATGAAATTACAATGCGGCCGCAAGGGAGAAACACGTTAGCTTCGCATTTTTCAGTGCTCCACCAACCGCATCTCTGATGAACAATAGGATGCTCTAGCTTATATAGTTCTGAGATTCAAAATAACCGCTCACAGGTAAGGTTACCATTCATTGGCTGGAGGTGTGGCTGCTAAGGCTTGTGGGAGGAAAATCCTAAGGCACACCACACCTCTAGGGAGACAATGAATTTAGCGTGAGTAGGCTAAGGGGGGGGGTTGGCTGTGCTTCTTTCATGCAAAAACATACATTCCTGCTTTGTAGCTGTAGGCTCCTGCCTTTGTTTCTATTTTAACATGCTGTGGGCTTCTGTCTGTTTTCCTATTTTACTCAATGATATATTAAATAATATATCTATTCTAATTCCTTCAACACACACTCTGGCCACATGAGGCCGGGCATTGTCCTGCACCAGGAGGAACCCAGGGACCAATGCACCAGCCTAAGGTCTGACGATAGGTCTGAGGATTTCATCCAGGTACCTAACAGCAGTAAGATTACCGTTGGCTAGCACATGGAGGCCTGTGCGACCCTACGAGGATATGCTTCCCCAGACCATCACTGACCCACTATCAAAACAGTCATTCTGGATGATGTTGCAAGCAGAATAACGTTCACCACGGTGTCTCCAGACTCTTTCACGTCTGTCACATGTGCTCACTGTGAACCTGCTTTCATCTGTGAAAAGAACGGAGCGCCAATGGCGAACCTGCCAATTCTGGTGTTCTCTGGTGAAGGCCAATTGAGCTGCACGGTGCTGGGCTGTGAGCACAGGTCCCACTAGAGGACGAGTCTGTTTCTGACTGTTTGGTCAGAAACATGCAAACCAGTAGCCCGCTGGAGGTAATTTTGTACGGCTCTGGCAGTGCTCCTCCTGTTCCTCCTCGCACAAAGGAGCAGATGCCGGTCCTGCTGCTGGGTTGATGCCCTTCTACAGCCCTGTCCAGCTCTCCTCATGTAACGGCCCTCCATGCTCTTGAGATTGTACTGGGAGACACAGCAAACCTTCTTGTGACGGCACGTATGGATCTGCTGTCCTGGAGGAGCTGGACTGCCTGTGCAACCTAAATGGGCTGCAGGTGCCGCCTCATGCTACCAGTAGTTACAAAGACACTAGCAAAACTCAAAACTAGAGACGAATCAGTCAGGAAGGATATGGAGAGAGCAATTGTCTGCAAAACCATTCCCTTTTGGGGGTTTGTCTTGCTGTTTCCTCTCCAGTGCACCTGTTGTTGCCTTTCATTTGCACCAAAACAGGCGACATTGATTCACAATTGCTTATGCTTCCAAACTGGACGGATTTATATCCCTGAAGTTTAATTGACTAGGTGTTATACTGCGATGATTACGTGTTCCCTTAATTTTTGTTGAGCCGTGTATATATGGGCCATAACCAAAGAATGATCTTGAGGTGAGGGGTGGGGGATGTAGGGAAACAACTAGGGGAAAGAATATTTTGGGCTCAAAGAGCACAGGTAGAGAGAATAAAGAAAGAAGAGAGATGGGAGGGAGGGAATTGTAGAGAAATAGGGTAAGGGGTTTGGGAGACAGAAAATTGTGTGAAATAGAGGAAAAGAGAGAGAGAGAGAGCAACAGCCAGAGAAAGAGGGAGATAGATAGAGACAAAGTAGAATGTGTCATAAAACCTTTTTTAGCAAAGAATAGTGTAACACAAAATGATAACCTGTAATTTATCATTCATACCAGGAAAAAACAACCCCGGAAAAAGGTCTATGTGTTCTTGGTGCCTTTCAAATGTGTTGCCTTGACAACCAGAACAATGCTAAAATGCTCTTTCTGATGCCGGCAGAAAATGATTTTCTCCATCATGCATTTAGTAAGCAATTAGTGAAACAGACAAGGAATTTAGCTTAAGCCTGGTGTATCATTCCTGCTTTCAGAAAACGGAGGGGGTGGAGGTGTGGGTGGGCGGAGAGGGGGTGGCTGCAGAGTGGAGTGGAATTTCAATGCATGGCATAAAAGAAAGCATAAAGTGGTAGAATGAACGAAATAAATGAGAAGATCAGGGAGAAAGGAAATGGTGTTACAGCTAGGTTCTGCTGTGACATGACTAGTGCAGTACACTTTGTTATCTAATTTTAGTAGGCTACTGCTCTTTGTGACCATTCTGTAGAATCATTGAATCATGGTTTGTAATGCAGAATAATATATACTATTTCAAATGTTCAAATTTGATGAAGCATTTTGAAGATAGCCAACTCAAATAGTTTTATACCTTTAAATATATTTTCAAAGAGAAAGGAATGTAATAAAATGCAAATCATAGTGTATTTTTGTGCCATTTTTCTTTCTACACACAAAATGTGATTCCTCTTAACAGTGTAGATTCGTTTGCTGTTTTTATCTTCATAGTAGACTAGAGCTCTGAATTAATTACTAAAAAAACATCAAGCTCAATATATCTGCTTATAGTATGGTTTATTAATGTGTAGTACTGTATCTGTCTTCTTTAAATGTCAACAGCCTGGTCCCTGGCCGACTTTGATCAGTATTTTAAAGACACTAGAATAAAGTCTCTTTTGAACAATTGAGCAATTTTGGTGTCTTTATTGTGAAGTGTTTTCAAAGTATTCTCTTTAAGACTGCAGTCATTTCTATATTTTATAAAACTCATTGAACAAGTGTGTTTGGTTAAGGATATCTATATGCTTGTTTATTGTAGGTGCTCTGATGAGAGAATTAGATAGTGAACTACATAATCTTAAAAACATCATCTTTAATCCAGCTCCCTGGAGGTGAATTTTTGACGTGATTAGTCAGTGCGACAAACCCAAATACACACATTGTAAAACAACAATGCCCAACAACAAGGCAATAAACAAAGCAACTGCCCCACTGTCTATATAGCAACAGTGGGTTTTGTCCTTGGCTATAGTGTCTCAGCAACAAAGGGGGGACAGAAGTCATGCAGGTAGGCAGTTGGAGAACTGATAATAGGGAGGAGGCTGCTATGGCATTCAACTCTATGGACGAATGCCACTAAAACAGATGTGAGGGAGGGAGCAAAGGAGCAAGCGAGAGGAGGGGGTAATGAAACACGAGGGAGAGAGAGGGGGAGATGGGGGACAGAGTCAGGGCTGGGGAAAGGGAGGGCAGAGAAACTCAAAGCGGTTGACAGTCAGAAGGCAATAGGTTGGCATGAAGACGACAGTGAAGGACGGATACGAAGAAAAGGAAGATGTACCAGTCATGTTTTATCAGCTCCGCGCCATCTCTCTCTCTCGCTCTCTCTCTCTTTCTTTTCACGCGTTCCTGGGTTGGAAGGTACAGTCGAATCAGCAGGTAATAAAGTGAAAGTGAAGGGAGAAAAAAAGCGTGGCGTTGAAAGATCAAGGGTGAGAGGAAACTGGATGAAGTGAAATGGGGTGGGGGCTGGTGGTGATGGGGAGAGAGTGGTGACTGTGAAAGTGAAAGGGCTCCATGTTAGGGGGCCGTTTTTCCCCAACGTGCTCTGCCATGACGCCAGAATGTAAACCCACCATTTAAAATGGAGATGGTGGTTAGCCACTACCGACACACAAAAGGCACACTCACACAACTCACACACACACCCTTACATCATACACAGTCTCTGTTGTGCTCTGACATGTGTCATGTGTTCAATAAAACGTCTGCGCCATGGATGTCAGACGCCATCTCATATTTCTGAGATTCTGTGTCTTTCACGCCCTCTTTTCTTCAATACTACATACACCAATCCCCAAATGACACCCCTCAACAGCCATGCTCTCTCTCTCTCTCTCTCACACACATATACAGTACACTTTGACAGGCAAACCACATACAGCGTTGGCTCAGCGAGGTGAATATGCCCCCTATCAGGCAGATGTAACCCCGTCTATCTTATGCAACGCTGTGCAACAGTGTGACCATTCTAGAGCAACGCACGGGTGAGGAATCTGCACTGGGTTGGTGGGAACAAAACTGGCACTGATCCCTCAAGTCTTGCTCCTGCTTGGCCTATTTTTTGTCTCTTAGTCTGAGTAGCCTCCCCGTTCCTTGCTGCCACTTAAGTCATGAACACTTATCCTCCTTCTTCATTTCTTGAAAAGGAAGAATTCCACATTTATAGATGGTTCCTTTTACTGAATACATGCCAACATGGAGGATTCATTCGATGATTAAAAAGTACACAAAAGGACAAGGACACACAGTAACTTCCGAAACAATGAGAGTTAGTTTGTACATTAAGTGCAACAGACTTCTAGTTCTCTTCCTGACCTGCCGCCTCTCTGCGAGCCCCCTGCTTTCGCTGTCACATGAGGTTAATAAGAATCTCTCCACCGTTGATCTCCTATAGAGAAAGGCCTGCTGGGACACACACACACACACACACACACACACACACACACACACACACACACAGACCCTGAGAACCTTGTCATCACACAGTGAGGGACCTGCTAGCCAATTGTAGATCCCTGTGGCTTAGGGATCAACCCCGATTGCATGCGAACACACAGCACGCAGCGGGACACAAGCGAGGCACGCACACCCACACACACACACACACACACACAGGATTACATAAAGATTTTTTTTCACACCCTAACATTTTCACCTTTCGTTTTTAATCAGAAAACCCCCATTCCACCCCTCAACATTCATCTAACTAATCCCGCCTTCATCCCAACACTGCCCCTTCCTCTGTCTCCTGCCAACCCCCCCCTCCCCCCCCCCCCTCCGGAGTCAACTTCT
>JAODLI010074639.1:0-34322 GCA_027575585.1 Percopsis omiscomaycus | reverse complement strand
TAGGGTGCCAGATTTCTATAGAGCCTTCCACGTGAAAACCTGGCTAAAACACACCGTAAACAGGCCTTAATATGTAGCGGAAAAAACACGCTATCTGGCAACACCAGCCATTAGTGTCGCACTGCCGCATGTGTCATCAAAACAAGCATGCAGCATGGAGGCAACAGCAGTATGTAGGCGACAAAGCATCGTATGATCATTTATACTATTTAAACTGATAAATTAATTGCGGTCTGTGGTTCTATAGGCTGTGGCAATTATTTTGAAAAATAATAGCTCGCAGCAACATATGGAAAAAAAGAACTATGAACTAGTTCGTTTAAAAATTTGTGAACTGAACTTTGAACTAGTTCATGTAGAAAGTGAACTTTCCCATCACTGATAATAAGCTTTACTAATGATATCTTTAAATCACACACACACACACACACACACACACACACACACACACACACACACACACAGTGTATTTGGTTCCTAATAGCCCGTCTAGTTTTATACTTGTAGAAGAGTGATTCTAAGCGCCTACTAATCCATGTTTGAGGGGCAAAGAGGCATTTAGAGTACAGGTAATGATTAACACTGCGAGACAAGTTCAATTCGACTTCCTGGAGCATGACGAAGAATGCTGTCACTGTCCGCGCTGCCGCAGCTACAACCAGGCAAGGCACACAGGCACACACACAAAATGACAGGTGTGCACTCAAGTGCGACCGGGGCAGCCCGTGTCTGCCCAGAGGTTAAGGTAGACACAGTGGTCTTTAGATACATTAGCGTAGGGGAGCGAGAGAGGCACGGGACAGTTTGCTCATTAATCATCTACTTCCTCTGCAGATGGAGATGAAGGACGGCCTTGGGGCGTGTTCTGCTGTCTGGCAACAAAAGGAAGTGACACCGCCGCCCTCGGTCAAATGTACCACGGGTCAAGTTTTAGTGACCGCTGGGGAATTTCATAGGGGTTTATTATCAAGTTAGGTATGGTCCTCCTTATTTCTAGCATTGCAGCAATATACACATTGACTGTTGAGGATGAAAACATTCCATTTATGGGACACCAAGTCAGCCTTACAAAGCCAACCTGGTGCGTTTTAAAATAGGCTTAGAATTAAATGTCCTTTACCAGGCCAACAACCATTTTCCGGTAATAACCAATAAGTCACATTATACTTTTTCTTATGCAAGTAAAAAGCCAATTTTCTGATTTGTGGTCTCATAAGACGTATTCAACACTTCCTCATCTCACATTGTGGAGTCAATATTATAGCTATTCACAGTATCAGCAAATACATAATACATACCCTACACAAAAGAGGGTTGGTATCAAACTCCCAACTAAACTAATTCTAGACGTTTTCAGAGGATTTATGGCATTAAGGTTAGTGTCGGACAGTGTTGGGCAATATCTGTGATAAAATGCTAGGGCCTAACCTTGCTGTGTCATGCTGTCTTTGTCTTTATCTGGGCAACAGCTGATGGTAGCAACTGAAGTCATTCTATGAAAAGCATGCCGTGTCTGCATACTGCCATTACTGCGATAGGGATCGGACCGGTGTGCCATGCATATCAGATTTACATGAACCAACCTCCACACACACACACACACACACACACACACACACACACACACACACACACACACCACGATAATAACGGAATGAAAAACACACCTTTGATAAACACTGTGATGCAGGATGAAAACTTTAACATTTTCTGTTTCTACAGTACAGTAGAGTAGCTTCCATGGTTCTACAAAGCTTTGTCTTTCCGTTATTTTCAAAGAGACAAACATACAAAGGAAACGGCAATTAGAGGGATCTGCTCTTACCATGACCTCCAGAGTTGTACATAGTGGTCATATAAATAGTATAGAGGAAAGCCAGTGGGCCAAATTCAATACAACAAAATGTCAAAAGCTATTTCCTGGCAGGTTTTTAGCTAAAACTGACCGGATACACCTTGAAACAGGAGTGAATGAAGATTGTGTGACAGCTGGCAGTCATTCCGTCTCATCTTAGAAGTTAGATGCTATAAATGCTGCAGCTGATGAATAGTCCCTGTCCACAATTGGCAATAAAAAAAATAGTAAATAAAACTTTGATATTAAAGCCAAGGTAGGGCAGCACAGAAACTTCCAGGGGCATAAAAATACCTTTGTAAACTTCCATTCTGCTTGCCAATTCCACCAAATCAAAGCCCTGAAATGAGGGCATTTGCTCCGTTATTGTCTTCGGCAGAGAAAGCCATTGTTGCTGTGGTATGACAGTTGCCAATGACCCTCAAGCTCTAGTTCTGAATATGAAAGGCGTGTGTATGAATTTTCCCTCGTCCTGTGTTTGTCTTGTACTGTGTATCTGCCAATACTGACAACAAATAACCAAGGACATTTATGAAAATATAGTTTCAAAAGCTGTTTTTTGAATTACCAACTCATTGTAATTCATTGTAAGTTGGTTCTTTAGCTGCATGTAAAAAAGAGAATTCTCCAGGGCCTAGAGAAAACAAAATGGCTGCTCCATGGCAACCCCAAAGCAAAAAGTGTTCATAAAAGCGGAGGGTGTTAAGATAAGGAGTGTGAATACTATGCCATTTGCTGTTCCGCCCCACCATGACACTGATGTAGTGCATTGATGCTGGAAAAATCCATGTACACACTAGACAGCACATCAAAGGTGGCACTATTGAAAACTGACAAAACATTACTGGTAAAAGGGCTAGGATTTCCAGACTGGTCAGGACATTCAAACTCATGCTGCCTGCCAGAGTAATCTCTATATTGCTCAGTTCTGCACTGCTTGCACATATACAGTTTATCCCGCCCACAGCATTGGAAGGGCCACCATTGAAATCTGAGCCCCAAATTCCCAAAGCAGAGGTATGGACACAGGAATCTGGGTGCTTATTTACAAGACATGTTCAAGTCCTACAACCATGTTCCACTGCATGATAATGTCAAACAAACAAGATAAAAAACAAAAATCAGGTTTGGAAGAATGTGTTACAATTATTGAATGCTACATGGGTGCTTTTTATGAAGCTAAATATATTTTTAAAGAAACGGCTGCATTACCTGTCCAATCTTAACAGAATAACACAATGGGACACCGTTTTAGGGCAGCAACGCAAAACTATTCAGATAAGCCGTTCATTTCCAAGGCAAATGGGTTTTTCCCTGCCAATTTATCTTTGCATGAAGTGACGCACTGCGATACACAAGCAAATGGCTGTGCTGTGATTAAGAATGCAAGACATAATCCCATTTAAATATACCAAGTTACTGTCCAGTGGTGTGTTCAGTTGAAAGTAGTGTGTGGACAATACAGATCACAAACAATTGCTTTGTCGTCATGACTGCTTAATTTTTCAATGCACTACACAGCTACTGTATTCCTTCTGTTTAAATAAGTTATTCACTTCTGCTTCATTTTAGGTTAATGAACAAAAAGACAGAACACAGCTAGTATCTAGCTAAGGTCTTTGGATAAACTATGATTTTTGCTAATTCTAGCTGCATATCTTTCAACATTTCATGTCGGAGGTTAAATATACTATTGTAAGTCATCAAGCCCAAACTAACAAACATCGCTCCATTAGGCCTTTAGGCCTACATAGGGGTGGCCGATATATCAAATATACTCTACGTACGTATTGTGGCTTGTTGTACATAGTATATGACTATCACACAGAGCATACATTGTCACGTAATGTTTTTAAGCTGCCGGCATGAGACTCGCTTTGGCTTTTCGCTTCTCTCACTCACCTTTCAGGCCACCAACATTTTTAGGTATTACAGTATTTTATTTTGCAAATCTCTGCCCTCACACTCCACACGACATAACTCTGCCCCAAATCACACATTTTCAAGCCCAACATGGAGGAAGACATAGCCATGGGACAAGATAAGAACGAGGAGATGGTTTGTAAGAGAAACTACGGCTCAATCAGAGATGGATGGGGTTTAAAAGGTCAGATGGGCAGCAGAGCAAATGTAATATGTAGCGAGTACAATAAAAATGTCGCAACAAGTGCTGGAAGCACAAACCTCTTCCATCATTCACCACAGCGACATAAACGTCAGTACGGAGACTGTGTTAAACTTCGTGGAGGTCGTGCTGCTGCAAGCCAGACAGGAAAGCCATCGCCTTCTGGCTTAAAACAAAGCACTTTGCAAGCTTCATTTGCTGAGGGTGTACCCTATGAAAAGAAAAGTGCCAAGTGGCAAGATATTAACAGAGGTGGAGGCTAATGTTCCTTGCACAAAACTTGTGAGAGAGTCCACCTCAGTAGAAAACTAAACTATGTTTACATGTTATTTGCAAAGCTGTGTATCTTGTTCAGCAGGAAAAGAAAACCTGTAAGTTTACTCTTTAAAATCAGTCTGTTATCATGTTAATAACTGTATTAATAAAGTATTGTTCAAGACTTTACTTTTATTTTTATTTATTTTTTATTTACGCAGCTGTGTATTCTCAAACAGGGAGTTGAACCATGTATTTGCACTATATTTTGTTCTTACAACTGAGCATTTAACCCACATAAAACAAATAGAGATATATTATCATATATCGCCGTTCAGCCCAAAAATATTGAGATATGACTTTTGGTCCACATCGACCAGCCCTAGGCCTACATCCATGTGTCTGAACAACCCACACTAACAAAAATCGTTGTGTTCTTTGTGGAAAACAAATGAAATAATATGGTGCATTCATAATTAGGGCTTTAAACTATGCCCGTTTATGCTTTAAAATTAGGGGGGCAGGTCTAGTGGTCTAGGTGTTGGACCCCCAGCCGGTAGCATCCTTGAGCAAGATGCCTGACCCCTATCTGCTCCATGTAATAGCAGCATGTAATTGTAAGTCGCTTTGGATGAAAGCGTCTGCTAAATGACCTCATTGTAATCGTCTTAAGAGTCATTGTCAAAAGAAGCTTTATATTACCTTGCATAGAAACTGGTTATCATGCACCAAAAGGCCTTTTCCAGATGGAAAACCATTCCTAAAAACTGGGTCAACAGCTTGGGAGATGTTTTTTTTTATACGTTTCAAATGCACAACTGTATTAAAATAATCCAGGCTACCTACTGATAAATCAAGTGCAAAGGGAGTGAGCAACAGTATAAAGTGTTAACATTCACACACCTGTTGCACAGAGAAAAAAATAATCCAGGGATCACAGAACTCTTGAACTCTTGAACTCTTGGCTCTTCCTGGGAAAAACAGAGTGACTAACGGCCGTCACAATCTCTCCTAAATCTAATTTCACACACATGCATTTGGCCTTTCTGAAATCCAATTAAGCAGCCATAATTCTTTGTTCGCATTCTACTACTGGAATGCACTTGTGCTCTTCTGCTGAAGAGCAGACAGGCCTTGTGAATGGCCAGCGGTTAAGCATTCAGGCAGAATACTTGAAGGGGCGTCAGTTTCTGCGTGTGTTTCTGAGGAATCTCCATTAGCCAATCTGAGGAAACAGATGGATTTGATATGTTGGGATGTGTGTGATGAGGTCATTATGTGTGGAGCAGAACTCCCTCTCTCTGTCTCACACACACAGAACCTACTACTGCAGAATACGCACAAACACATCCAAGTCAACCCCACACAAGTTTCTATGGAAACTCCAAAACAAACAGTGCATGCTATGACCCCACCCTAAGCACAGAGAGACAGAGAGAGACAGAGACAGAGAGAGAGAGAGACACTGAGAGAGAGAGAGAGAGACACAGACAGAGAGAGAGAGAGACAGACAGAGAGAGAGAGAGACAGACAGACAGACAGACAGACAGACAGACAGAGAGAGAGACAGACAGAGAGAGAGACAGACAGACAGACAGACAGACAGACAGACAGACAGACAGACAGACAGACAGAGAGAGAGAGAGAAAGACAGATAGAGAGACAGAGAGAGAGACAGAGACAGAGAGAGAGACAGAGACAGAGAGAGAGACAGAGAGAGAGACAGAGAGAGAGACAGAGAGAGAGACAGAGAGACAGAAAGAGAGACAGAGAGAGCAAGGCAGATCACTTTATACACGTGCCAGATCCAGATCATAGGGGGACGTTTAAGATGATAACACGCCAGTAAAGCTTTTGACCATATGCAAACAGTTACAGCTACGCATTAAGACCCTGCACTGATTTGGGGCTAGACTGTGCCGAACCTTATAACATATCAACTGTGCTTTTGTAACCAAAACCTCAAATTGTGGACCAAAGAGAGCACCCCGAACCATCACCATCAGGCCCTGACATCACGTTTTGATGGTCCAGACAGTCTTTTGTTTCTTCTCAAACCATGCGGATCAAAGCTAAATGTGTGTATTTTGTGCGTGTATAAGTGAGGGTAAGGACGGAGATGCGCACATCTGTAACACAAATGACAGTGGCGTGTCTAGAGGGGTGGCTGCCGAGGGTTCATAGTTGTAGCGGTAGCTTATATTGATGTTGCTTTATAGATAACCATTCCGGAATTACTATCGTTCTGCCGTGTTGTTTATTAAAGCACATATGACTATATTCAACTATGAAAAGAAACCAGAACATGCAACAATTCTTCATAAGGAAAAAAAGATCATCCAGTCAAGACGTAAACTCGCTGCTCTCACTGGCAAGGGGGTTAGGAGCAAATTTAGGTCAAACAATGGCACACTGCATGGGAAACCTGAGTGCTGTCATTATACTGTGTAGGATTCATGGAAAAAATGTATTGTCAATATTGTCAATAAGTGCCCAATAGTTTAAACTCAATGCTCCTTCCTTGCTTTCATATCTCGCAGTGCCATGTAAACTGGAATGGAGAACTGGAGTCAAATGATTACCTAGCTCGCTTAATGTGACGAGGAAAACAACTGTTAATGTGAAGAGTTATAAACAATTCACATTTCACTTGGCATTATCTCTATATTTTTACAAATATTTAACAGCAGTTAAATTGTGCTGGATGATTAATAAATAAATTATTTGTGGGGTAGAAGATAAAAGTGCTTTCTGAAGTTTTGTACGATCAAACACACAGGCCAGAAATTGCTCCCTGGGCATGATTCCCACAAAATATCCCCTTACTGGGTTAAGGTCAAAGGGGCGCAGGAATTGGTCCAAGAGGCTGACTTCGCAGCAGGCCTCAGCCAGAACAGGAAAGGAAACGAGCAGTGTCCTTCACAATGAGTCACTGTCAGTGTATTGTGACCCCCCCCGCCAAACACCCCCAACCCTTACACCCTACTGTTCATTGACACGCTGTCAGAACATGGGAAAAAAAGAGGTCTCTGATCATTACCATATGACACATCGGTACAAAGTATCACAGGAAGGAAAAAGGCTGAATTTGAACCGGGGGGTGCATCCAGAAGGTCAGGCATCTCGCTGCACAGCCCTTGGGGTCCTTCCGTGGCCAGTCAACAACATTATTGAGCACTGCTGTCATGGAGAAGCAAACATTGTTTGAAGGGTAGAGAATTTCTGCTGCGAGGAGAGGAGTTGGCTCACTCACAGTGATTGTTACTGTATGTGTGAGACAGGCTGGAATGGGTTGTAGTGAAGGAGTTTATGTTGGGAGTGCAGACATGAGCATGAGGACAACAAAGCTTCATCCATCCAGCACATAAAACAATGACTTATGCCACGACAATGTTGGGCAGTACAACTACTACAGTGAGAAGAATATTGAAGAAGTGTGAAGAGAAGTGTATATTTGCATGGAAAATGAAGAAAAATGTCAAATATTCCAAAAATGCTACAAATCAAAAGACAATATTGTGTATGTCTGGCCGCGTGCGAGACTGCGTTAGTGTACGCACGTGGGTGTGTTTGTGTGTGTGTGTGAGAGAGAGAGAGAGAGTTAGTAAGAAAGACACATTTTCTGTCAGGATATGGGTGGACACAGGCACACAGCCAGAAGTTACAGCTGGTTCAACTGTGCGTGCGTGCGTGCCTGTGCGTGCATGTGTGTCCCTTTGTTCGCATGCATCAATGAACACATATTTCTGTGTAACTGTCCATGACCTGACTGCTATAACCATAGAGCAAGCACACTTCAGAGAAATCTCATCCAGCATCAAAGAGATTTCAGCCTAATACTATAGCAGAGGTTTATTAATGTCCTCTCTCTGGAAGAACTTCCAGATTAAACCTAAATGAGCCCAATTATCAGTGTATCTCCTTCCAGATAATGGCCACCGGTTCCGCTGGTATATACTCCTGGATAATTGGACCACCAACAAGGAGAGATGTACAGAGGGTTCTGCTGGCTAGCCTCTCTCTTTCCCCATTTCTCCTCCTGTATGTTCATTTCTTAATTCTCCCAGAGATTTTCCTCACCTGCTTTTGCCTTCGTCCAACGTCCCATAAATTAAAGTTATTAATGTGTATGTGTGTGTCACTGTCAACTGTGTACTATGAGTGTAATTTCTCTCTCTTTCCCGATCAGGCAAAGCTTAAAGGATATCCAAAGGGCAGGAGTGATCACCGTAGCAACCCATTGCTCCTGGTTGCCAGTGTCACGTGACACACTGAGTCACTCACCAGTCACCATGCCAACTGGGACCCGGTGACGCAATCAGGAAGGAATACCTTGCGACATGGGTGAACATTTTCATAAACAACCATGACTGTGGTGTGCCAGGTTGGGGCTGCGTCCTAAAATACAGCATAGCTTTCATAGCAAAACAAATTGAATGCTAGGGAAGATTGTTTTAATACTTCAACGTTTGAATAAAAGGTGATTGTGTTACAAATGTTCCAAAACCATTTCAGTACAGAGCGGCTGCAGATTGTGTGCTATTGAAATAAGCTACACCACAAGCTTGTTTTCTTTCAGATCAAAAAGGACTCTGCTCAGCCTCTGGCACCATGGCAAGCATGTCCTCAGATGCTCCATACATACTGGTGTCAGCCTCACGCGTGTCACATTGTCAACTTAAGAGGGACGAGGCACGTACCAAAAGGATCCTGTGACAGATCTGGTTTACTAGGACCAGGACACCTTTGAAAGAAGCCGAACAAGAGAGAACCGGCCAGAGGAAGACTTACAGAGCTGGTGGTGGATCATAAAGCGGGAGGGATTATCTTTTCCACCAGCAGGATTAGATGTCTGATCATTCTGCTGCTGGGGCAGAGATCACTCAGACGGGTATTCGAGGCAAACTCCTGCAGGCTAACGTTTACAAGGAGCCACGGTGTGTCACTTCACATCAGCATCAAGGCAGGTTGGCTGAGTTCAGTGGGCTAGATCTGGGGCTTGGGAAAACTTAAACTACATTTGTCTCGTTGGTCTCAAGGGACAAAAGAGAAAAAGAAATTTGGGTACAAACTTCACCGTAAACAAATCAATTTCATTTTAAAAAGGTTTAACTCATGGTATTATTATTAAGATATAAGACAATTCCTGCATTTAGGATGTCAACAACCAACTTTTTCCATTCCGTGCAGTGATGCTAAGCAAGTGCCAAAGGCCATAGCATTTAGAGGGAAGGTGAATGCAACCCCTCACCGTAGCGTAAGGCTGCGGACTTCTCGCCCACCATGCTGTGTCGGCCGACGTTTTCTTGGTGGAATTCAGGCTTAAGAGTTATCAAACATATGGGGAGACGGAGTGACCAACAGGCTGACGCAATCTCCTGCCCTACTAGAGGGGAGTACAGTTAGGGAGGAAAATCCTCTTGATATATTTTTCAGCTGCGCAAGGCGATACCGCTACTACGCACCGACACATTCCAAGACAACCATCCTCTTTCCACCTTCGTCTTTCCAGGATGACAGGATGACATCCCTCGTTCCCTCCCTCCTTCGGTGGCCAAAGCATCTGTTCAGCCATAAGAAGCAACGGATAAAACAGAGGGACGGAAGAGAAGGAGGAATGATAGATGGTAAAATGAAAGTAGAAGTACAGACTGGATAATTGGCTACAGTGGTCCTGTGCTAAATGGCCCTGCCATTTCACAGAGAAAGATCAAACTATATCATAACAGAGAAAGAGAGGCTGGCAGACTATTAGTTAAAGTGATGACATGACTCTTGACAATTCCATTATATCAGGTCTTTATGGCAAAGCTCTTTATATCGGTCTCCTCTATGTCGTCCTCTCCAAACCAAACTGAGAAACATCCACTATCACAGCAGGGAATTCTGGCAGTTGGTATCCCAAGGCATGAATCGTGAGATATTTCTAAATTTGAAGTCTTATGACTTATGGTGAGTGAACATATTGGTCTGGGTCAATACAAGACATAATCAGAGACTGCTTAGTGGTCAAAAGGATTCTACAGCTACTGGTGCAGAATGATCACTCTGGGGGCTGCAGGAATCCTTTTAAGTAGAGTTTTCAACTCACTTTCGCTTATAAATGGCCCTGTTGGTGTAAAGATACTATACGTTTGTGGAGGCAACTTCTGTCTAATTAAGTGTAAGGGACTGTAAAATTGACCAGCACTTATGGGGAGGAGAGTGGAGACAGATCTCTTGTGCATTCATGATTGGTATGTGTGCACTCAAAATCCTTTACTTTAGTGCAAAACATGGGATTTCATTTTGCGATAATGAATCCTCTTTAATTCCTTTCATATATTATCTAACTATTTAGACTCACTGACTTGACTTCTCATCCCTTCATGTCTCGGCCTCTTACCTACAGCCTGTGTGCGAATGAGTCAGTCTCTTCCTATACAACTCCCTGAAACCTCAGCGTTTATTTGTCCACCTCCTTTGTTTGGTTTCAAGGAGCCGGTGTCTGCCTCTCCGCCGCCCTCTCCGCCGCCCTCTCCATTCTTTACCCTCCTGCTTTCCAACCACTTCTACTCTGCCTCCATCCCTATCCATCTGTCCTCACTCGCCCTTTATCCATCCATCTTTCTTTTCTTCCTCTTATCGCAGATTCCCCCGCCATCCTACACAACACTCCACTCTCGTTCTGTGAGCGAAGGACAGCGCAGCTTCCCGACAGCTCCACCCTTCCAGCTCGGGCGGAAAAATAAACAAGCGTCCACATGTTCCCCGGAATTTTAATGACTTCCATAACTGCAGTTGATGTACCTGCCAAACTCCAGGCAGTGCCGTACGGAGAGCAGTCGACTCCGGGACAAGTCATCTAAGCACCGACAGTAAAGGGAGGCCTCTGCGTTTTGATTCAAGTCGTGGCTTTTAATGTGGAGTCGGGCGACTTGAAAAAGGAGGCCATCTTAAAGACAGGACTCTCTCAAGTGAAGTGCCAGGCAGACACGGCTCTGTAAAACCAGAAAGACACCATGTGCACTGTTCCCCCTATTACAGCATCATGGAGAAAAGAAAAAAGGGTGAAAACAGCTGTTAAAGAATGCAAAGCTCACAACGACATAAAACCCTGCAGGCTTACAGTCACACACACACACAAAAACACGAGTAATACTTTGAATAATAAAGAAATAAGGAGACATTTAAGATTTTCCCTTCATATGCCCAATGGTATCAAGTATATGTATTTGTGTGTGTGTGTGTACTTTATTTTATACATCTCTAGTGTGCAGGATAACGGTTTGTAGTGGTTTGCTGACAGGCAAGACAGCCCTCCAGACCCCATTAAGAGAGTGGCTTTACGGGCCCATAACAACAGGCTGTCAGGTAGGCCCTCGATGGCCTGACCTTAAGAGGAGACGAGGGGCCAAGTCAGGGGGATAGATGTTTACAATTACTCCCGTCAGGTGCAACACTAAAACCAAGTTATGCATCCCAGAGACAAAGGAAGAGCAACCGTTCAAGCACAGAATAACTGATGAGTAAATAGCGCATTGAAGCACACAGGCGTAGTGGCATGTGGTAATGCTAGGGAAACATCTGTGTGTGTAGTCACACCAAAGAAGCAAAATACCCTCTTTATAATCCAGGTTTCCAAATGAAGTCATTAGGAAAACAAATGTGCACAGACTCCAGCCAAGACTATGTTACCTTCACCGGTTGTGAGGATGTGATCAGTGCATCATAAAATACACAAGCGCTTGTGTAATGATAGCCCAAATCCGCTTGTTTTTGCTAATTGTGAGTTGTATTTATTTATATAGAATTGCGGTCTGCACAATGTTTGTTAAGCCAAGTATTTTCCTTGGAAATATCCATTTACATAAAAGGTTAAAGACACATTTAAAATCAAGTGTTCAAATAAATAACGCCCTTCTACATCTGTGTACTCCTGCATGCTCTTCACTATTAAATACTGTGTCCGGTTTATACAGATGTTGGCGTGGTAGTGAATGCCCCGCCCTCATGCTTAGATTTCTACACGACTCGACTGTGTTCTCTCTCTCTCTCTCAGCTCAGGGCCAACTGCAGAGGAAATGACATGAGGACGGGGAAAAAGCAAAGATTAATAACCTTCCTCTCGCTCAACCTCCATAGCTCCCTCCCTCAATCTAGTAACCCCCCACCTGCATTTGTCAACAGGGTTGAGGCCGTCGACTTCAAATTGATACAATATTTTACTCAAATACATAGGCATAAACACACACACACACACACACACACACACACACACTCCCCCCACTCAACCTCTTTGGACCCCATCTTCTGTCATGCACAAGGAATCCAGGCGGTTCCCTCATTTGCAGTCCACAATGGGAAGCAGATCTTGGGGTGTGGACCCTACGGAACTCCCCCCACACTCCCCTGGAGGAGCTGAATGTGGAGGCATAAAGGCTGAACCCTGTACGGAGGCCCCCGAGAACTTGGTCTGGCCCAGGGCCAGGGCGCTGTACACCTCCGCTCACATTTGTCTGGTAAAGTTGGCTTAAAACAGATGGCAAGCCACCTTGTTGTGTGCGTGCAGTGAATGTAGGTCCGTCTGCATGTGCAGTATGGCTGCTTAGTCCAACTAATTAAATGGAAACAATGGGATGCCCTCTTCCATCCAAGCACATCCAAGACCTGATTTGAATTTGAGACACAATCTGGATTCTGAGGGTGCCTTTTCCTTTAGAGGTAGTTAACTTCTTTTCTAGATAAACTCTTTTCCCTATCAAGGACATGGAACTCTGTCCTTTAGGGCCATGCATGCATACATCAAGGAGTGTGTACGGCCTAATACACCGGCCAACACAGCATAAAATGATGGCAAGACAGCATCAACATGTCTTCCAAAGTCACTTGCGCAGTATCGTTGCGGGGGACATTACACATTTTTCAAAACGTCGACAATATTCCATCCTTGCCAAGACAAATTCACGTTCCTCTAAACGGGGAAATAGGAGGCTGTGTGTAACTACATATGTGGGAGCATTTCCTTTACCATCCCTGCACTAGTTTTACCAGATGATCTGGCAGGAAAAAAGGACTACCTACTGGGGCCAATACTTGCCAGGAAAGAGAAGATCCCAATGACTTGATTTCAGTCTTCATTTGATAAGATTCCAGAGAGGGAGGTGTGTGTGTGTGTGTGTGTGTGTGTGTGTGTGTGTGTGTGTGTGTGTGTGTGTGTGTGTGTGTTTCTGCACATAGGTGGAAATTGAATATCCTTTGTTTTGTGGGAACTGACAGGGCCAGGACAAGAAAAGCAATATCCTTTTTCCTGTATAGTCCACATGGCCTCTTGAAGGTTCTCAACCTCTCACCCAACACTCAGTCTTTAGAACGCAGACTCAAGGCCCGCGGGCCAGATCAGGCCCGTGGCGTAGTTATATCCGGCCCGCCAGGTGATTTAGATTTTCTATTAATACTGGCCCGAATCCAAATGGCCCACGAGGTCGAGACTACAAGCCCCAGCATGCACTGCAAGATAAACGGCACTCCACATATGCGCGCCCCCGCCCATGTCCCCTCTGTCTACCGATCAGCCTGTCATCATCTGCACAGTGTATCAGCGTGTCGCCTGCATCCAGTCAATCAGCTGACGTCGCTAGCAAGCCAGCTATAACATGTCAAAATGAAAACAGGACAGTGAAAACAGGTGTTTTCAAGACAGGTGGGAGGTAGAGTACCTGTTTACTTTCAACAAGGATAAGCCTAATTTATGGTGCTGATGTGGCCGTTATGAAAGAATCAGGAGCAAAGACCAAACCCAGAAGAATAACCCGTCATTGTAGAATAAGCCTCAAAGAATAAGTCAAATACTGCCCTTACTAACACAACACACAACCAATGGTAATAAGAGTAGGTTTCATAGCAGCGTCCTGAGAAACACACTGTCACTGTTGTAATTTCCTCATCTCCCACCTTTTCCACTATCCACTTTGCCCAGTTTCTCTCCCTCCCTTGAAGACTTTAACATAAGTGTACAAGCTAATTTTGGTCAGTAGGCGACCAGCGATTTTAAATTGAAACTACTTTTTCCTCATTGCTTTCCAGCATCAATTTGAGTGGGAGGGCCGGGGGTAACAAGATAATCCATTCTGTTGGTTCCCCAGAACAAAGTGTTACTGTAACATAACTCATCCACCTGTGGGGGCCACACTCCATGAGAATATCAAACTGTAGCGTAACTCTCACCAAGTCAAATCAACGTCACACGTTAGGCATAAAGAGCAACGCTGTGTTCTTGCTGCACCTTTCTGCAAACAATCTTGAGATAAAAGTAAAAGCCTGGATCAGGCCCTTGCATGTGCACCTGTATTACAGCGGAGCAGTGTGCGGGTCATTTGTCATTCCTTGTTTTTAAGCCCTTGTGTGGGGCCCTGCCCAAATACATTTGGTTCAGCTTAGAGCTGGACTGCAACATTTAAATCATAGTCAAACCATATTAATGAAAATAAAAATCTTATGGGAAGCATTTTCTCTTACCAGCAAAGGACATGTTAACCTAAACAGATTATTGGTAGTGTACTGTAGGTTCATACAAACACAAATGCATACAAACAACACACTCTTTAAAGTTAGGGGTAACTTTAAAATTAAGTGCAGTTGACTTGGACAGCTGGAAACCATGCTGTATGACATAATCACAAGCAGGCTAGCCAAGAGATTTAACACACACACACGGCCCTATTGCATAAACCACTGATTTATAATACAAGCCAGAAGGGAGGGTAACACCCCTCTCTTCACTTCAAGCCACCCCTCCTCTTGTCACACACACACACACACACACACACACACACACACAAAGTGAAAACATAAGGACAGGAATCGGCGAGGTGATGGGGTCATGGGGGTTGAGACCCTGGGACAATACTATCAGAAGTAACTCATCTTTATGTCCCAAGGTGCAGCGAAATAAGTCATTTTCATGCCCCCAAAGCGTCCATTTGTCATGAATGTGCCTGATGTATCATGATGTATCTTTAAGTCTTGACCCAGGGACTGGCAAGTGGTGATGAGTTCAGCTAGATCACTGACATGGGCTGCCAGAGAGGAAATCCGGGCCAGAAAGAACTGCAAATGATTCCCCTCTGTGGCAGAAATGCTTTCTCCAAGAGCCGGACACACAATCCCATCTGCCTTAATATGACAAAGCCCTCCAATAATGGTTAAGAAAGACCAAACAATGCTTGTTGCAAGGTTCATTTTTATTTTGATGAGAAAGTTGAACAAATATTTAATTACACATTCTGGGGTATATTAGAACTAGTGAAGCCATGATAACCATGGCAGCTGGCACCGTGGAGACAGTCTAGCCACACTGGAGGTCTACATAGTTCAGAGCCAGCAGGAATATTATATAAAATGTTGTTTTGGTTTGGTCAGAGAGCGCATGTCCCTCCCACATGTCAGTCCTCTCTACAGTCCTCTCTACTCCTCTCCCTACGGAGAGCACATCTTCTCTACCTCTGGAGGGCCTTTCCTAGGCAATTGCCATGTGAATATTTGCATGCGACGCCTGTCATACAAAAGAAATTTAATCTAAATCCAACCAATCAATGCGCAAACCAAGGTAAATATTATAGCATTAATGCTTCAACAGCAAGTTACATAATGTATATATGACACTTAAACCAGAGAGTGAGTGTCAGGGGAGTGGATTGAGATTTGAGAGAGTTCTATTAGGGAAAAATTATTAAAATGTTGCAAAAGTATGTGGAATGTGGAATGTGGCTATGTGGAAATCGCTAAAGACAAAAGAAAATGATAAAAGTATGTTTACTTTCAGCTACATTTTGTTCATTTATCATATGCTTTTATCCAAAAAGGGACTTACAGTGAATACAATTCCAGTGTTAAGGAGCAGGTAGAGGTTAGACATCAGGTTCAAGAACATGAGCTTTTCATTGGGACTTGAACACCACAAGACCATCCTACCGCCCCCTACACTCACAGCAAAGATGCAAAATGATTGTGTAACACAGTTTAGACTTTAGATTAATAAGAAGTGATGACTAAGACAATGCAGTCAGTTAAGACAACAGAGTTTTATTATTACAATTTTCTTGGTTAAAGCAGTATTCACTTTTGTATAAAAGACTTTAAATGCCATACAGTAAAATACCTTGACAAAAACAAACACACACACACACAGGAGCAAGGGGCCTGAACACAGCCATTCTCAACACCCCTCAGTAAAATGACCATGAAATAGACTTATTCATAACCACACCCAGAAACAGAACCCTGTTGCTCTAACTGCTTCTTATCAATACAGACAAACTCAACCTCTTCACTGTACAACCCCTGCCTTCCCTCAGGGAGCCCTCATCAGGGTGGGGGAGACAGGACGGGAAGCCCTTTTGGGACATCCTGGACCCACGAGACAGTATTTTACAGTAGGCTAGGCTTATAAGTGATGCATACTAAACAGGTAATGGCTTGGCTTTTATCAGTGTGGCCCGGATGCATACACACACAAAAACCTCCACGGCAAACTAGAAGGCCGGCCACATCCCCTCCCCCCGGACAAGCATGCTGACACTAGAGAGGGCGGCACCTCTGTTAGCACACACAGAGAGCAGTCTTAGCTCCATTCACTGCTTTCAGCTCCATTCTTTTCACAAAAGCTCCATGTAAAAAAAGGAGGGAAACTATTTCATTTAGCATTAGCTAGACCCACTGAAGTGACCGAAAACACAGACAATCTGCTGTTCCTGCCTGGTGTATGCTTTGGAAACAGCAACATCCATTATCTCCAAGGTACAAACAATTCTTCTCCCAACATATATTCCAACCCTGAAAAGTGTAACCACTGCATACAAAAGAAACATCTATACAACTGCTATCTCACTCCCAGAATACACTCATATGCAGTGCATTACACACACACACACACACACACACACAGGTCAAACCCACTACAGACCTGACAGACAGCCAAGGAAGAATCCGTGTTTCACTGGTGTCTATTTTGTGATCCACCTGCAGTGCAGTGCCCACTGTTTCCTCTCTCTCTCTCTCTTTCAGAGTCTCTCCCTCACTAACACGCCTCTCCCATTGTAACAGAGCGCAGTAAAACTGTTGCGCTAGCTGTGCCCTTTAAACTCCTCCTCCTTTCTCGTTTCTTCTCCTCCTCCCCGGCCACTTTGTGCTGAAGCAGGAGTTGCGGGGACTTATCTGCAGCAGAGACTGCTGATGACGGACGGACGGGCTGGCTGGTAGGTGGAGGAGTTTGAAATTGGGTTGGGGGAGGTGTTTACAATCTTCCTGGTTCCCAATACGATACACACAGGCACAACAACTATACAGTGTACACAAACGGGCACAAAAACAGGCATGCACAACCCACACACAGATGAGAAAATCATACACACAGTATATAGAGTACACACAAACACATGAATGCACGCATACGAGGCGACATGCTGCACTGACCTCAGGGTGTCTTTTGTGAGGACGCCTTAAGACCTTCAAAGTTTTCCCCCCGCCCCTTTTCTCCCCTCAATTACCGTATTGGTCCAAATAGTGAATATAGGACGACCCCACCTTTTTCAATACTAATTTTTCAATACTGCCTTACTATATAGTAAAAAGAAGGATGTCACAATCCGTAGGGTGTCCGAATAGTCAGCAGGCATTTAGTAGTAGTCGAACGGTACCTGGATGACATACTTTCGTTGAAATTTTGCTATCCCATAAACCAGCCCGAATTACGGAATAAGAATAATTCCCAGGAAGCAAAGCAAAGCAAGCGTTGTAGCAACATCCAAAGGTGTTTGTGGCGATGTACAAATGTAAGTATCAGGATGACAAACAGTTTAAACATTTCTGCCGTTGCAACAGTAGGTTACAGTATCGACTCAAAAGTATATGTAATTTGTGTATCGTTCGCGGCATAGGTGGGTATACGTCAGCTGTAAACATCCGGGTCAAAGGAACATCGGTCTAGACCCCAAATATAAGACGACACCACTTTTTCAGACGTATTTCAAGGGGAAAAAAACATCTTACATTATATACAAGAGAGGGAGGGGACAGTGAAAGGGGAAAATAATCTCTTGCATATTCTAGGCTCTTCCTCCCCTCCTCTCTATGGCATTCCATTCCTTCTCATTCTCTGGCAATCTTTCTCTCCACTTCCCTCCATCGGTCTTGCTTTCAACGTGGGCCTGGCAATTAAGGACCCCACCCCCTTTCTCTCCAAAACACCTTCCTCAGTCGCCACAGGCCCATCAAACACTCCTCAGATCATCTGTCCCTGATAGCAGCTTGACAACATCCCTATGCGAGGAATCTCCCTACAGACAAAGGGGATTTGAGGAGGTCTTGACCAAAACAAAGCTTGTGTGAGTGTGTGAATGTGAAAAGAGGGGGTGGGGATATTTGAAGACTTCTTCAATCCGACATATTTGTGAACTCCTTCGTACCATGGTTGAATACAACATATTTGACGTTCTGTACTATTTACACAAGAAGAGGATAAAATGGCTAGTTAATGGCGTTTTAGTAGTGTGTCACATAATTGTGTTTAGGTCAATTTGTTAACTGGCCTGGTACAAAAAGAGGCCAGAGGAATGACATTAGATTAGCATGTGAATAGTTCACACTGCCTAGCCTGACCGTGCAACTTTTAAGTAGAGAAAACTCTAGGGCTGCTTCTTCCCCATTCCCTCAAAAAAACTAAAGAATAAAAATATATCAAATATGGAGTAATGTGAACTGGTACCGGCATTCATGCCATCATCATTGTCATCATATTTCATTACAAGGGTCTAATTTGCTTTCAAAAAAATGCAACTCCCTTAAGAAGTCCTGTTCCCTTCGGTCTGTATTCCAATGGAAATAGTAAAAGTTGGGCACACAATTTGTCAGTGTTGGGAAGACTAGTTAATCATTGCAAATAAACTCTTTACTCCTATCTGTGGTATTATATAAATAAATCAATAATTAAATATATATATAAATTGTTGCTTTCCAGGGGCAGTGCCAGGGAAAATCTAGAATTTTTTACTTCATAAATGTCCACGTGTAGTCAAAAGGAAAGGAGAGTGATTGTGAAGGTGTCCGAGGCTGAATTAACCGACTAGCTTCCGTCATTGACTGAATTTTTTAAACAATGATGGAAAAATCTGAAGACCGCCCTTCATTTTGACAGATTAGAACACTGAGGGCGATCACGCAATCTACCATAATAAGGTAATTCACAACCTGGTGGCGAGTGCGAATAATTATATATTACAATTTAATATATATTTTCATTAATGCTACATATAGGCTTTTCATCCATCCATCCATCACAGTCTATTAATGTCATTTCATTGCTACCCTCTCCCTCAGTTGTGCTGCTTCCACTAGTGCAGCTTTTAAAAGATTTGAGATTTTATCCAATCTGTGACGTCTCCGGGTGAAAAATCTACTCGGGGCGGGGGCCTTCCCAAATTTCGAGTGAAGCAAATGAGGACGACATGGTTACTGAGGTAAAACTAGCTAGCAAGGACCGCAGGATGAAGATTGTTTTCCAATAGCGATCTGATTTCATATGCTACTATTGAATAATGTGATTCAGTTTGTGAAAGCACACAGATTCACCTTTGGCTACATAGTTTTTTTGGACTATTATATTATACAATGATGGTATTACGCTCATATAAAAACATATGCGCACGTCCAACTTTATGTAGCTTAGTATTGTATTTTGGCCTCTGACTTTAGACTGAAATGTGTTGGTTGCTAGTGCTGCTTGGTCTGTTTGGTGAGAGTGTTGGCTTCTCAGATTTAGAGGCAAGGTTGGTCTGCTCGTTTGTGGCAACCTAGGCCAGTGGCTTTGTACTGTGTGTGTGTGTGTGTGTGTGTGCGCGCGCACGTGTGTTGCATTAGAAATTGAACAGTGGCGACCTGCACATTAATGGAAACTGAACTTCAGAGCACCCTCGTTGAAAAGTCAAGCAACCCCATAGCACCAGCAAAAGAAAATATTTGGCACCGCCCCTGTTGCTTTCTTTTTTTTTGGGGGGGGAGCACTTTTTGCTGACTGGGGCAGAAACAGGAGGACAATAATTATAGAAGACAAAAATATATTATTGCAATAACTGTCCAGAGCCAAACGTCACTATAAGAGGGTGATTAGAAGGATGAGTTTCAATCAATTCAGAATCAATTATCCAGTCATAGAGGGGGACTGTAGAGAGGCAGGCTGGCCAAGTGATGGCCAACTGTCAGCCCTGCGGTTTCACATTTGTCAAATACCATCTGGCAGGAGAGGATCATTTTCTCATGCTTCTGGAAACGACCAGAGGAAGGTATTTACTGTACTTGCAGTGTGGTCAAGCTGAACTGGAATAAACAACGCCCTCCATCTTGCCCAGAGTAATTTCAGTTGACGGCTGACGGCTAGCGTTTGTGTCGCTCAACTAGAAATCCTGTCCAGGTCGGATCAAACTAAGGCATGAATATTCAACTAGCATTGTGATATGCAACATAGGGCGGCCTGGGTTGAAGTCAAACAACTTACGCAGTGGAACATACCAAAGCTTTTGATAGAAACTGTCACCAAATAGCTCTTGTTAAATTGAAGGCTTCTTTGGCAGAGTGCTATTTAGATATGCACAGACAAACGCATATTACTAGAAGCCAACAGTTCAGATTCTGCATACCTGCCCCAGAATAAACCACCTCTTGCCCTCTAGCCTTCCACTGCATAGCTGGAGCTGGATGCCTGGTCTAGCATTAGGACATATTTGAAGTCGAGATGTGCCTTGCATTAGCCTTCTCCCCGGGTTAAAGCGGGTCACAGGCCCAGATTATTTATGAGCTAGATTTACACGGTGACACGTCTCTCTTACAGGGGAGGAAGGAGGAAGATGGAGTGCAGTACTTTGCAGATGACTGCTTATGCATGTGCACGTTCATAAGCACCCATGGTTTAAGGTAATTATAGTGCACGTTGGACAGTATAAGCCCTGACGGGAGTACAAACATGTGCTGTACTATAGGTCTACAGAGGATAGGCAATTATACGGTACGCACCTATACAATTGTGCTCAGTATGTGGTCAGATGTGGACTTACACGGAGGTGTACCAGAGGAGATTCACACCGTGTAATACATCTGTAAATTGCACGGTGCTTTCTTGTGACTAGTCCTCCAATAATGGCATCTGGCGCTGAGCCAGCAATACAGACACAGCTTACCATCACGCCTACATTATGACACCCTTCTGTTCTGTGGGACTGCAGAGAGTCACCGATTTCAAAAGGCGTATTACCTTGGACACCTTCATTTGTAACTTTATTTACTCATCTTAAGAGATGCTAATTAAAAATGTACTGGTTCTGCCTACAGCAGGCTCTGTGGCGTCAACCTAATTCACCAGCACGGTCTCAAATGGCAAGTCAAGCCGGAATAAATCCCATTGCAGCGAGAGGCTTTTGGTCGTGAACCTCCGGGCGTTCAAAGTCAGACTAGTGGAGACAGTGAGGGAGGGACTCAGAAAAACACAGCTCACTGCCAGGGTTCGTTACATATAAAAACGCCCGCTCCCCTCAATAACACAACAGATTTCCATTGCCTGTTGCCAGATTCAGCAATGATAGTATTAGATTAAAAAAAAAAACAGCCCCTCCCCCCACAGGGCAACTGAAATACATTTTGGATGAGGTTTGGGGGAGAGAGAAGAGCTTGGATAGTTTGTGTGAAATTGTTCAATAGGAACAGATGAAAACAATGAGGGAAGATCATTATTTTGGATAAATATTAGTGAATTTACCATTTATTCGAATAATGCAGTGATTGAAAAATGACTTTATTCTTGGTCAAAATGTTTTAGTGCGACTCCCATCTAATCAGTGCAAGAGGCCTAAAGTGTAATACTATGAAATATCTAATCTAAGATTGGCGGAGGTTGGATGTAACATTTTTCTTACCAGTTCATCTCTCATGCTCCACACAGAGAACTTAATGGCCATTAATTATGAAGATGAAAAGCCTGCACTTCATAACACATTCAGTGAGAGAAATAGGAGATTCACACTTGTTAGAATAGCAGTCATTTCCATGTGGCCTTGTGAAGGATGAGCAGAATATGAAAGGTTCTGTCAAAGTATTTCCAAAGTATTTGATTGCTGTATCTGTACAAGTACCAACTAGCTGGACTACAGGCAATCATTTAATATTTCTAATTTGAATTGCTCAATAATTCCTCCTTTTTCCAACAAAAGGGAATCGGCTATAACAGCTTAACATTGAGGTTTCATTGGCCAGGTCTTTATCTTGTCAAAGACATTCTAAATGTCAGATTAACCTGGTAAGATAAAGGAGAAAATAACAACAACAACAACAGAATGACCAAGATTCATCAGTTTCTGCGAGTTCCCGTCAGTTTAGTGTTACAGGATGTCACAAACACCAAGCCTTTCTAATGTTTCTTTTTTTACCCTCCTCTTCTTTCCCTCCTGCTGTAGTCCATTTTCCCCATTTGGTGTCATGAGGAGGATCTAATGAATCGGCCTATTGAGCAGCGCAGAGCTGTGGACTGACCTGACACTGCATGCACACAAACTCTCTCTGTGCGCGTGTGTGTGTGTGTCTCCAGCTTTCCCAGCCTCTCAAAAGACAAAGCAGCCATTTCAGGCCACCAGAGCTGAAGTCAGTGTGTCTGTGTGCATTGCACATATCTAGGAATGTAATCTACACCACATCTGTGTACAGTCATTAAGTGTTTTTGATTTTTAGTATATGTGGTCCAGATTGTAGAGTGTAATGAGTCCAAGAGCCATTTTAGGGCCTAAAACATCACACAGAGACAACACCAATAATCTGTGGCACTCACACACACACAGACTGTATAACACTGTGTGTGATTCAGTTCAAGACTGCTGGTTGATTGAAAAAAACAACACTTGAAAAACCACACTGACATGTACACAAATAAAGCAGGAACCAAAACCACATACACACAAACGTCTCTGGCCTTGATTCAGTCAAATGAGTCATCATAGAGACAGCTGTTCTGAATCAGGAAAACACCAATCTTTATTAGTATTGGTGCATGTCGTAACAAGCAATCCAGTGTGCGTGAGTTTACCCCCAGAAAGACCCCAGCTAATGCTGAGGCGTGCAATAACTGTGTATGTGACAGTGACAGATTATCGGGCTGTGTGGGATTCAATGCACCTGTATGTGTGTGGGTGTGTGCATGCGAGTGTCCAGATACAGCTCTACGTCAAGTTTATTTATGATAACCGTCCAAATAGGCTGCACAAGCTCACATTTAAAAACAAAACAAAAAAACACGACACCCTTATACCTGTCCTCTGTTATACACAGGCAATTAAAGCTAGGGATATCAGTAGGGAACTTATGCTAGGCACCGACGGAGGTTAAAACGCTAAAAGGATATATGACAGAGGCTGTAAAAACTAGGGAACAGATTTAAACCAAAGATATCGTATCAAGGATCAACATCTCTCTGGCATATTTTGACCAATTCTGGAGAGTTCACAGAACTTGCTGGACTTCATTACAGCTTACATCATAACCAGGCACTTTGGCATTGTGAGTGCAGCCCAGAATGCCAGGCAGCTGCTTATCGGGGAAGGAGAGGCGATGAGCAGATTCTTAAACGAGTGCAGAGGGAGAGGTTGGCATCGCTCTACTATTATTGAGGGAGAAAGGGGAGCAGGGATAGAGGGGAAGGAAAGACAAAAAGAAAGGAAGATGGGACAGATAGAAGGATGAAGCGATGAAGATAGTCCCAAAGTGAGGAGATGGCAGGGATCCAGAACATGAAAGGGGCATATCAAATGCCACTATAAGTCACTATAGACCAACCTATGACTTTTAAAGGCCCACTCCTTGAGTTGTGTATGGAATTGCCTCTGTTGTGAGTGTAGCTTTATGGTTAAAAACAGGACACATAAAGAAAACATGCCTACAGAGCTGGTGAGGTCGTGAAACACTTTGCATATTCTTCCCATACTCCCTCAAATCAAATCCCACATTTATCTTGCAGGAAACCGGGCAACGCCGATGCCTCTCCCATCCTTCGGGAAGGCCCTGCTCTCTTTGAATTGCCCTTTTTCATCCCCCTTTCTTGTCATTGATCTTCTCCAAGGTACTCAGTGCCCCTCCCTGCTCTCTTTCTGTTTCTATTTGACGCTCTCCCTCTGCTCCACACATTAGTCACGTAAGACTGCCTTACAGGAATGGAATAAATTAACCACCTGGATTTATAGGGAAAGCTGAGTAGGAGAGGGCTTGGTGGATGAATGAAGGAAGTGAGCTGAATAAAGAGGTGTTGATGTGCCATGTTTTTTCCCGCTTTCCAGAGAAGAGAAAGAAAGAAGAAAGAAAAGGTACAAAACTAAAAGAACACTTGGAGAAAACATGAATGTTTGAATGTGTGCAACAAGCTCTAACCCTAATGCTTTCATCTTGTAGTTGCAGATGTAAGCGCTTCATTTATAAATATCTACTTAAAAAGTTCTACTGGTTAAAAACATCTGCCCTGTGAATGTAATTAATGCAAACAAAGCCAGTAGAATTTGCAGTCTACGCTTGTAGTGCTTGTTTAATTCATCAATAAAATTGCTACATTTAAGTATAGGCCTATGTATTTAAATGCATAATATATGCATTTAGTAAACGTGATGTAACAATTAACACATGGTGTGTTATGAAGTGCTGTGGAACAGCACAGACCGCCACCAAGCAGACGAGCAGTACTCCCCTGCTACCTGCGCTGCTGTCGGCTGGGTGGAAGCCTGTCTTAAGGCTGTGGCAGGCTCAGTCATTTCCACGTGACACAGGAACATGATGATTAATCAAGTGCAACACTTCCGCAAATCCCTTAGACTTACAGAAAGCAGTAATGAAACTATATTTGTGTAACTGGATTACGAAATCAGGCATTTTTATAGTGGAATATTAGGAGCGTTGCCAGCTGCTGATTTTCACCCCAAATCACACAACATGTCCAAATCCCAAGTTAAGTCCAATCAACATCTCTTTCTGTGTTTATAGATACGCACAGATCATCAGTAAAATCTCTCAGAGACATGAAGGTCTTGTTAAGGTCTCAGATGGTCCCACTGTACATCAAAAGGCCAGCTGTAGCCTAGCTTACTTAGCAGTGTCCCGAGACGTATTTGACACACAAGAGACATGACATGTCCGACGTATTGGTTTTCCCCCTGGCTCAACAGGCCCCAGAGCTGAGAACGCTACCAAGACGGGTTTGAGAAAATTAGATAAGATGCTCTAAAACAGTGGTTCTCAAACGTTCGGACCCATGAACCCCAAAAAGAAGTGGAATCAGGCAGACAGAGACCAAGACATATAGAGAGGGACAGACAGACACAGGCAGAATGGAAGGAGGAGATGAAGACAAAAGACAAGAGACTGATGATAAAGGAGTGACTAAAATAAAAGATGGCCAAAGAAAGGAGAGGAAGTCAAAGACATGCAGCAAATGAGCAAATGCTAAACGCAAAACACAGTGCTCTTGCATGCCAACGAGTTAGCTAGACGTTATCGCTGACAGATGAGATGTCAGGTAATGCCATTACGCTGCAGGCGTAGAGACTGTGCCAGCTTCAAATAAAGTCATAAAAAAAATGAGGGTACTGTTTCTCAAAAAGTGGAAATAAGGCATGGCAGCCACGACCAATGAAATCAATGAGGAGGAAAGGCAATTTAATTCTCACATGCCGCAAGGCCAACGGTGAAATATGCAGGTGAACTCTCCCTGGAGCACTGGCACTGTATGACAATTACGTCATTTACAGTAGCAGACACTCCGAAGCGACTAACTAAGGAGCAGGTAGGGGGTAGGGGGTAGACCTCTTAAGGATGCTAACCACCTATCCCGTCCCACCATTACTAGATAGCAGTACACCGTATGTTTTAAATAGAAATGTAATCCTATAGTAGAGTATGTATTTGTACATAATAAAGGCTATTAAGGAATGTACTGTACGTTGAGGACCATGAATCTCAATCAGTTAACAAGTGGGTTGATGCATTAAGTCCTAGTGTAGAGTAGCTGGATGGAGAAAGGAGAGCTTCATAATAGTATCTGGAGGTCTGTGTGTGTTGATCCAGTGCTGTTGTAACCATGGTGGCTACTAGCATGGCTGCCTTCCCCACCATCAAGTGTTGAGTGGCAGTTGACCCGACATGCTTTCCCATAAGGCAGCTCGTCCGAGAAGTAGCAACAAACACAGCAACGGTTGCTACAGGGGAAACATTCTAATATTCTTAACACCAGATCCTCTTATGCTAATTAGTTCAGGCATAAAGAGGAAACCATGGAGACACCAAACATGCACATGCATTAAAAGTTGACTAAAGCCTTATTTGAACAGGACAAGTATTACCAGAGGCTGTGTGGTATGTTGTAAATTGCATCCCAACAGTAAATATAATAAAATACATTTCCCACAAGTCACCAGATACAATATAGCCCGGATATAAATGTCACTGGTGTGTTTCTGTCCAAAAAACAAAACAAAAACTGTCATGATCTAATCTCTCTCCCACAGACTCCATATTATATGAAGGAGAACACCGGTACATCTCCACCACTCACCCACTACAACTGGTGAATTTTCCTCTCACTGGGACATCTCCACCCCCTACCATCTCATCTCACTCACATATCATAATGGGCCCATCTACGCCTCCGTCACCAGCCCTGGTAAGATTTAAGGTTATTTTAAAACCCAAAACTTTAAAAGTATTTTTTTATGACACTGATTATAGCCGAGACACTGGTCCCAAGTCCTTTCTATAATTCTACAAAAGTGTCACATCAGACACATCAGTGTCCAGAACGCAGTAGTTTCAATCTTTTGACAAATACAAATACTCAATGTTAAGACTCAACAAAAGGTCAAAGCTTAAATGTTCCTTTATCGATAAACTACAATAAAAATACTTGTGTGCACTAACTTTCAACATGTGTACTAACTTTTTAAACAGGAGGGGATCTCAAGGAGAAAATGCATCCAGTTCAAATACCGCTAGAGAGAAAAATCCAAATCAATTTTCTTTTTTGTGGAATTTTTCCATCTTTCTGTGATTTATTTTGAGGTCAATGTCAAGGTCAGCACAATAGATACAGGTTCAAGCTTTTACAATCACGGCAATGGATGGAGCATCAATACAGCCGTCTAACAACATCCCTGATCCCAATCCTTTGCAGCCACGCAGGTTAAAAGAAAAACGTCTGGTCTTTAACAGTTACAAAATGTCTCGGCTGTTGCCAAGGTATGAGGGAATTAGTGGGCATAGTCGGATGAAGTCATCATATCACATACGACAACGTCCTTGGTCAGTTCTCCCGACCACAAAACGAGACAAAACACCAGCCGGTCATGATTTCCCTACTGACCTGTAAGTGGGCTCATTTATTTAGGGCTCCCAAATCCTGAAAGAGGAGGGCGGAAAATCTTTTGGAACAGACCAAATTGTTCCACTCATGCTCAAAGTGGAGACTGAATTCGATACGATTCCTGTGCTTTTCTCATTGAAAGTATAAATGTTGTGGCGTAAAGCAATATGTGTTGATACAACCAACAGGTGTTTTTAGAAGTCACGGCATGGCGCTGAAACAGAGCTCGTTGATGAAATTCTTACCTCTAAATCGAGGGACCGATGCCTGGTCTAGATCAACCGGCAATGCCGTCTCGACAGCCAAGACAAAAACAGACACACAAACGCCTTATTACTTTCAAGTCATCTGGTACATGCACTAGGGTGCTGCTTTACCAGCCTATAAAAAGCTCACTGTCATTATCTGTCTGGGGGAAGGCACTTTCAAATCAAAATTCTTGACAATTAGTTTAGGATTTCAGGTTACAAAAACACAAATTAGGCATAAAAACATGAAAAGAAAGGGAGACATCTCCTAAAAGGAAGCCGTCCCTCCCTCTTATTTCACCAAGTGCATCATCCCTTTTATTACCTGTAAAATGCACCTTGTAATTTGCATTTTTTTTATCTCTTATGTTCCTAAAGTCATCTTACACCTTACAGTACGTGTAATTCTTTGATCATGTATTATACAAAACTTTTGACCTTTTCAGAACGAGTTTTCCATCCATCTGGGGCAATACAATTTTAAACTCTCCAAGTAAGCAGTAATTCTTTCATTCCGATACATCATTTCCAAGATGGCAGACTCTCAAAAAGTACATTTTTTGTAATGCAAAGAGAATCCTAGCTGCATATGCCTGTGTACATGTTACATTAGTTTGCTTATTTGGGACAAAAAAAAACAGGAAAATATACAGAGCGCAGAGTACGGTGAGGTAGCCCCACACACAGACATTTCCTTCCGTGGTGTGTCTTTCACACATAGTTCCTGGTAAATTACTGGGAACCTTTCACGCACTGCTAGTGTGTTTCACTATTCACATATGACTCTACATTCTGGAACATTCCTTGCACCTTTTCACACATGCCATGGCAACGCCGGAATAGATGGGGCAAGGGACAGTCCAGCAGATGGCGGCAATGCAACACTATGGATGCCAACCGCCATAAGAGAAGATATACAACCACCTCAAGCTGCTAAAAATCAGGCATTCACAAGTATGCAGATCAACAACACCAATTGTGCAATCCTATAATAGGTAATGTTCATTTCACTAGTACTAGTGTAACAAAAATAGTTTTGATTACACACACACACACACACACACACAGTGTGGCCTCTGCTAGCTGAAGCAGCCAACTTACATTTCTATATACATTGGAAAAAAGTAAATCAGTTTTCAGGGCTGGAACTATCCATTTTATAAATGTCCTCAAATCCTCTCTATTTCACCAGGGAAGCTCACCCTGCCCTGCAAGACAAGTACCTATAAATTACTTAAATGTCACGAATCAAGCTATTTAAGATAGATGTTTGGGTCTAAAACATTGATTAGTGTGCCTTTAGTGGGAGGCATAATAGTCAGACTGCATATGTGAGACATGCCTATTCTTACACACGTTTCTACTGTATATGTCTGTGCAGAACGTTTGTACGTGAATTGTCACATGCGGGTGTAGACATCGACATTGGAGATGTCAGTAGTTTCCAGTACAGGAAGTGAGAATGAGGCCTGCTCTAAACACTAGCTGGGGTCCAAATCGGTCAGCAGGAAGCCTGAGGGACATGACCTGCCCTTCATTGCCATCTCTGTCATCTGCACTAACACCAACTGTGTCAACACCAGCTCAGTGGAAGAGAACATGAGCGCCATCGATAGCATGTGATGTGTGTTATTGCAGAGTGCTGTGCCTACATTCCATTGTAATGATAATTGGCCATTGGGAATTTTAGAATTGGCTGTGTATTCCAAAACAGTATTTAAAAGATGTTTTGGTGTTAATGTGGAATAATACGTAGAAACATGGGTTCAAAAACATGTTACGGATGTGCTTTGTAATTATAACCATTTCTGTGAGTCCAAATTGATCTGCACAGTGCCGTGGGTATATCTATTAGGGATGCAACGGTACACTGAGCAAACACTTATGTTTGTAAACACTTGTTTCGTATTGTTCAGGAATTACTTTGCTGCTGAAATGTGTGGGAATAGAAATTGTAATGCGCCTCAAATTTTCTTTTTTCCATCAGGTGATGAAATCCCGAGTCACTGCATCCCTAATATCTATACGCAACAGACCCCTTTGTAAGTTAAATATACATCTAGAAAACTGCACACGGACACCATATGGAACACTCAATAAGGATTCAGTTCCTTACAATAGCAGAAATTAGTACACACATGGTGAAGGCTAAAATCAAATGGTAAATACTTGACAACATGGCTCAGAAGCTCAGTACTTCAGAACGTGCTAGCACAGAGCTTAACTGCACTAACAAACCGGAAACATCGGCTATCTATCTGACGATGATATACCTCCGGGGGCAAGGGCCAATATTTCTGGTGTTCAGGTGTAGCCAGCGGATATCCGGATAACAGTTAACGGATATCCGGGCCAAGACTTCCTCTTCCGTGTGCCGATCATTGTTTACAGTCCGATTAGCAACTTGAGAGCTTGAATGGAGTTGGAGTAGAGTTCGGCTAATCTCTATAAACAGATATCTGCATATGAATGCAGATATATCTTCAAATAAAGCTAATAAAAAGCTAAATCGTCGTTTTTCTCCGAGATTGCATTGACTGTTTACCTGCATGCAACCAAAGCCCGCTCAAACGTGATAGGTCAAATTTACTCGGACTACAACTGAAAACCAGGACACTTGCAATACCAAAATTGTGTGCCGTTGCCTACAGATTCTGTATTCATAAACAGATATCTTTTTATAGAGATTACTAATTACTAGCCTGTTTTATTCAAATCTCCTTACAGAACCAAAAAAGGACCAAACTTTTAGCAGGTGTGGCCACAGTAGGAATCAGACTGCTGCTGCTGCTAACCTTGGAAATGTCAATAACACGCACCTCAGCATAGAAAGCACCACAATCTAAACAGCACAGAAGTGTGAAAGGGCAGAAACTAAATCAATTGATGAAAAATATTAGGTTTAGCACTGTGTTCCAACCAGTCCGAAGAATAATGAAATATACCTGAGCGACTGGAATGTTTGACATCTTTTGCTTGGCTAAACGGTAGAACAAGACATTGAACAAGACATGCGAGAGAGACAAGTAAAAGCAGCACACCTGCATAAGCTATCCTGCGATCAACTGTGACAGCATGGTGTTAAGACTGACTTGCTGTCCTAAAGATGCATCACTGCCCCCATCACTCTTAATTATATATTACAACAGATCAATTCCTTTCAAAGTTCTACCAGAACCAATTAGCATCATCATGCAGCCTGTCATTACCCGGTCGGGTTTACACGGACAGGGAACACTCTCAGATCACCAGATTCTGCCTCGGGCTGCCAGATAAGCAATAAGACACACTGCTTGACACAAAAGCCTGAGGATGTGAAGTGTGTATGCGTTTGTTTTCTTGCTGTCACACAATGACCCTGACATCTCATTAATCCCATTTTGTCAGCCGGAATCAGAGAGGCGGCATGAGAACTATGGCATTCAGTGTGTTTTGTCTAGGGATGCGCAGATACCTTTTTCTAATCTATAACAGAAAACCCTTTTGTTTTGGTCGATACAGAGTACTAATCCGATTAAGGTCTTTTTTTTTTTTATATTTAATATTATTGATCATCCTTGTCCAGTTAAACATGTCTCTGTAGTAGAAACCATGTCCTTTGTCTCGTGTGCCCTTTAGCTGGTGCCCTTGCCAAATCTTTTCATGCAGTGGCCAGCTGATAGATGCTCAGCATGGGGTGGGGTGAGTTCAAGGGCACCATCCTAGAATAACATCTTCTGACAGAGTAGCAAATGAATGGAGGAGACAGGCAGCAGGTTACGCTTACGCCAGACGAATAAACACAGCTGCTAAGGCCTAAAGTGCAAACACAGTGTATAAGGAGAGAAGACACACATGCACATGTATGGAAATTAGGGCTGTGCTAAAAATAAAAAATAAAATAAAAATATCGATACAGCAATATATTGCGAATTTTTTATTTATTTTAAGGAATCTCGTTTTAAACGGTGTGTGAACTACAACTACTAGATGTCGCAGTATGGCTAGTTGCCTAGAATTGACGGCCCCCCATTTCTGGTAGAGTGAAATTTGGATGTAACATGACAGACGCAGCTGACAAAATTACAGTGGCTCCTTAAAAATATAAAGCCGATGTGTGGTATTTCAACTCTCTTTTACATTTTCAGTGAACTATGTGGAATATCGCAATACATATCACTATGTATTGTATCGCAATGTATCGTGATGTAATCGTATCGTGACCCTTGTATCGTTATATGTATCGTATCGTGAGGTCCTTGCCAATACCCAGCCCTCATGGAAATAGTGGCAAACTGTATAACTGATGAAAAATACACTCGCCACTTAATTAGGTACACCTAGCTAGTACCTCCCTTTGCCTTCAGAACTACCTTAATTCTTCATTCTTCTACATTATAGCATCACTCAGGTGCTGCAGATCTGTCGGCTGCACATCCATGATGCGACTCTTCCGTTCCACACACATTCCAAAATTGCTCTATTGGATTGAGATCTGGTGGCTGTGGAGGCCATTTGAGTACACTCATTGTCATGTTGAAGAAACCAGTTTGAGATGATGTGAGCTTTGTGACATGGCATGTCATCCTGCAGGAAGTAGCCATTAGAAGAGGGGTACACTGTGGTCATAAAGGGATGGACATGGCCAGCAACAATACCCAGGTAGGCTGTGGTGTTTAAACGACGGTCAAGTAAGTGTGTGTAGGATATAACTAATGATATTTATAGCAACCACATGACCCACTTTTGAGCCGCTTTGTTTAATATTTCGACTTTAAATTGAAATTTTAAAGTTTATAACGTGAAACTGCAAGTCATGGCGGAACACACCATCAATATACTCGCATCTCTTTCATTTGCAGCCTCCCCTCACAGCGCGCAACTCCCTTTTCTGTCTCGGTGTCTTCATCCCTCCTCCTAACTAGACTCCCACCCTCCCTCCGCCTGCCTTTTAGGATTCTTCGGTTACATTCAAGTTGAAGAGTAGATCTCCTAATACTGTGTACATCACAGAGACCAGCCTTGTTATATATATGCCCTCACTGCTATACTAAGCAGTGAGGGCAGGTTTAGGCAGGGGCATCCCATCCTTAAGTACGTGTTAAAAGCCTTACCCCCCCCCCCCCCCTCGTTTTACCATCTAAAGTTTAATGTTTGTCTAATGCTAAATTCACATAGATTTCACCTGAAGATAAAAGCTACGTCGCCCACGTTCAGTGTAGACAGTCATATTAACCAACCATATATCAGCTCTGGATCCAACAATCAATCCATTATCAATTATGTTTTCAATTATTCAATCTATCTGATTCATTTAGACCAAAAAAATAAAGTAATAAATCAGTACTCAGTCAACCAATGTAAAAATAAACAACGTCCACAGTGATGTGTGAGGTTCCAAGCAGTGTCTGTTTACATGAGACTTACATACCGAGCCTTTACCAATGTGACAGGCACATGAGCACAGAAAACATTCCCCGTTAGGTAGCCCCTCAATCTAGGCCATGAAGCCAAGCGCATGATAATCCAATTAGCCAATTAGACCGATGGTACAGGAACACACATTGTTTAGAGCAGTGGTTCTCAACATGGGGAGGGGGTGGGGAATTTATTGCTTACTATTTTTACCTTTTATTATACATTATTAATCTGGTCTGAAAGGGCAAGCGTTGTTTAGAGAAATATAAATAAACTTTGTTCAGAATAAGAGAGCTGTTGAGGGTTGGTTCAGACAATGTTCACATTTTCAAGGCTGTTTTATGGTGAGGCTGCAGGACTATAGACAACAGTGTAGGGCCAACATCACACCACATAGTGAGGGAGACTGATCGAGACAACGTGACGTGCACTATGCTGACCCTCCCCCGTGAACCGCTTATTTTGTATCCCTGTAGAAGAACGCTGGGGCCTCTGGTCACAGGGTCATCTACAGTACATTACTCAGAGGGATTTAGTTTGCCTGATAAAACCCTCCTGATTTAGCAAACTACGCCTGTACGATTTGCTTCGCTCTGTACATTATTCCAGTAACTCTAAATTGAAAAATGTTTGTCAGACGATGACAGAACCATCGCCCAATCAACGTCCAGGTGGGTAGTTGAGTCGGACAGCAAATTAAGTGCCTGCTTTCTGAAAATCATCCACACTGTTTTTTTTTCTTCTTCCGATTGGATAGATGTGTTCCAATCATCTGTTAGCGCCTGTTCTCAAACATATGGGGACGAATGAGCAAAGTAATCAGAGCCTGTTGGCTCAGACCTCCTTTGGAGGTGAGGCCACACCTGGTCAAGCACAGCAAGTCCCTGAATGTATTGTGTCCTGTGGTTAATGAACAGACAGAAGGCTTTTGATTTCCAGGCTTTGATAGGACTAAGAGAGTTTTACACACACACACACACACACACACACACACACACACACACACACACACACACACACACACACACACACACA
>JAODLI010074638.1:0-12990 GCA_027575585.1 Percopsis omiscomaycus | reverse complement strand
GGGGGTACGCCATGAGTGACTGGCTGTTTGCAATTCGCAACAATCACCACTAGATGTCACTAAAAACTACACACTGGTCCTTTAAGCGAATTTAGCGGCGCGAATGACGCTTTTTCGCGTTATTAGCACTGCGTCATTCGCGCCGCCCGGTTCGAATTTGCGTCTTTGCATTGACTTTGCATGTAATCTACTCGCGCAAACAATTCGCTTCAGTAAAGGCGAAACGCGCCTTTATGATGGTGAAATTTATTAACTGGTTTGTGTTTTCAGTATGCTACTATTTATTTATTGATCTGTGTGATTAGCCTGGTCCTTATTTGTGCGTACAGTGCACCATGGGTAAATAATTTCAGTCATTGATGAGCTGTAATATAGCTAGTCTAATACTATGGTTTGAGCCCAAAAGAGGTACATATTAAGATAAGTAGGCTATATTTAGAATAATTTACTTCTTTTGTAAATATGGAGCTTAATCCCAGATCAAATGTATGTTGAAGGGCCTTGAATATTAGGAAAACTCAAGAAGCTTTGTTTTTTGGCCTAATATTTGTGTATTCTGTGATGTTTCAAATGGAGCTGCTATGATGCTATAAATATGATAAGACTTTATTTGACAAAGTATCATAATCAATTCAGTCATAAAAGTTGGTGCAGTGACGTCTGCGGAATGGGGTACACTCATCACACTTGCGTGTGCAGTAAATGCCTTGGGGAATTCTATCCCACCCTTTTTCATATTCCCCCGCAAAAAGTTTCAGCCATTTTTCATTAATAATGGCCCTCCTGGCTGTATTGGTACAGCAAATTGGTCTGGGTGGATGCAAGAGGAAGACTTTTTGGTCTTCCTTAAGCTCTTCCAGACTCACACCAAGTGCTCACTGGAGTCAAAAGTGCTGGTAGTTCTGGACAATCATTCCTCCCACCTTTCTGTGAAGGGGATTGATTTTTTGCAAGAGCCATGGGATCATCCTCCTCTCATTCCCCCCACACTGTTCTCATAAGCTGCAGCCCTTAGATTGCAGTGTATATGGGCCACTGAAGAGGCTCGTCAACAACTGCTGTGACAGCTGGATGAAAGCTCATCCAGGAGTCACAATGACCATTTATGATCTGCCAAGCATTGTAAATGGAGCCCTTCCCCTGCATCGCCATCAAATATTCAGGCAGGGTTTGCATACACTGGAATTTGGCCTTTTAATAATAATATTTTCAGTGACAGCGACTTTGCACCATCCATAGTCACAGACCGCCCACTGCCAGCAGTGACACCAGAGGTTCCATCCTTTACTGCAGCTGCAGTGGATGGAACTACAGCTCCAACACCCACTGTAGAAACGGTGGCATCCTCAATACCACTTGCAGCATCCTCCCCTGTCACATCATGTGTGGTGCCTGAGCCTGAGCTTGACCCTGAGCCAGCATCCTCTGCTATGGATACAACCTTTTCACCCGTGTCTATCCGTCCACATCCAAAAGCTGGACCAAGAAAGCCAACCACAAAGGGGAGGAAAAGAAGAGAGACTGCTGTCCTTACAGATACTCCCATCAAAAACAACTGGAGGCTGAAGAGAGCAGGTCTAAAGCCAAGAGAGAAAAGAAATCCCGCAACAAAAGAACCCCGAAACCAAGCAAGAAACAGAAACTTCAGGACTCATCTGATGAAGATGAATTCTGCATTGTGTGCCTGGAGAGCTACTCCAAGTCAAGGGAGGTTTGGCTCCAAGTGCTGGTCCTGTAAAGCCTGGACACACAAGGACTGCATAGATGGAAGTGACTTTTACACTTGGGTGACTTTTACACTCTTCCCCCTCTGTCTTGTTGGGAATGTTATCCTCAAACACATGAGGATGTGTTTTACCATTTAAATAAATTACTTATAATTTGATGGCTTCCTCTCTTTTTTGTCAAGTAGTGTTAAAAATGGTAATAATTATTTAAATAATAATAATAATAATAATAAATTAAATAATAAATACAAATGTAATAGTCACAATTAATTCACAACGTGAATAATAAATCATCATGTTAATTTCATTTCATTTAATTCATAATGTATATTTTAGACATGTTACAACCGTCCCTGGCATGCGTTAAAACTGTCCCTGTAAACTGGGACGGTTGTAACAATGACGTGACTGTATTTAAATACATTTTGCAATGTGTACATATTTCATAAAACCACTTTAATACATTGTTTCAGTTGTTGACACATTGAAGTTCATAACATAGCAAATTGGCTACACATCGCTCACACCACAATGGTTTTTGATTTATTGGGAAAATTGCAAAAAGTGTTACAACTGTCCCTGGTCTCCCCTACCTGTAGCAAAATGATCCGAACACTTTTCTGTTTATTCGGACTAGTTCAAGATCTCTCCTACGATTATTCAACTCCTCCGTTTCTTTCCATTGGTGTTTTATAACAGTAGGGATAGTGTAAAAATGTATCCTAGCATTTGTACAACAATAACGCACCATAGTTGGCTAGTGGCTAGCCTAACATTAACTAGCTAGGGATAATCTAATAAGGCTTTTATTGTTATCGACAATCTCTTTTACTATGTCTACAAAATGGCTGCAACATAGTGCAGAGCATGTGAGCGGAGGGGTGAACACCTCCGTAAGCTCCGCTCATATGCTCTGACATGGTGACGACATGTGAATAATATGTATAGGTGTAATGCGTAATCAGTGCTAGAGACACTAAAGGCAACGGGATCGCAGAGGATACACAGTTAACCCAGCAGCTCAGATTTTACTTTTTCACACACATACTGTACCGTATAGGTGAAATGTCAGGATGGTATGAAGGTATAAGAAAATAGATACCACCCAAGCACTCCTGTAACTTTCACCAGCAAAAAAATAAATAAATACAGAGCTGTTAAAAGCTGTTAAAACCGCTGTTAAAAGCCCATGTTTATTTACCTGGTTGGTTTGAATAAATACTGTTTTTTAAAATGTAACTTGGTTGCGATTTCCCCCTTTTTTGCATACAAGTTTAATATTGTTACAATAGAAACCACTAATGAATCTAAACAAGAACATTTAATGCAGACATATGTGGCAGGGACTACTAGAATCATCATATTGATGTGATTATATGCAGTACATTTTTATTTAAGAAGGGCTTTAGGGGAGATTTCAAAATATCAAGATATATATCATGTATGGGCTATATCACCCAGCCCTACCTATATGTACACATATATAAACAAGAGAATACTACATAATATTTCCTAGAGCCCACTATCAAGTTTAAACAATGGTGGAATTGTCCACATGTTACAAAGGTTACTCAAATAACATTTTACCTTTTCAGAATTTAGCAGATGCTTTTATCCAAAGCGACTTACAATTAACACATTTTGGGAGTGGGGGCGTGGTTTAGCTCTGATGCAGGTGGGAGGGAACGTGTGGAGGTGTGGTTCACGGGGCTGAGAGGCAGGTGAGGGCAATTATTAATCACCTGTCTCTCTTTTAAGCAATGAAGGAACACCGCTGGGGAGAGCTCCGATTGAGCAAAAAGACAGAGAGTGACCACGCGGGAGCTCTCGGGAATACGAACAGTGAACAGGCAGTGTTAAGTCCTGTGTGTGTTATCTATGCCAGCTCCGGGTTGGAGTACCGGATGTATGTAAGAATAAAACCGTGCGAAGCACGTTAAAACCACAACTATACCGTGTGGACAGTGTTTGTGCACCACACATCACTTTACTGAACACTTGATGTGTGGGGTCATCCCCACTTTGGCCACTCACCCACTTCTCTACACATTATGTACTTACCATTCCAATATGCATCTTGCACACTACTTTTCACTATTACTTTTTGCACTCTACATCCCACTCCTTGTCTTGAATATTATGTCTTAATTTGTATATATTTGTATTTTTGTATGATACGTTATGTGCTTATATGTATATTGTTGTCTCTATTGTACAGTACATTACTACTAAATGTCTATTGTTGAATGTATAGAGAGTTAACACCGAAGTCAAATTCCTTGTGTATGTAAGTACACTTGGCTAATAAATCTGATTCTGATTCTGATAATGTCATCCTGAAATACTGTCTGAAGCTTCTGCACTCCCATGGAGATTTGTTATTGTGTTATTTCCTCTTTTGTGTATAGATAGCCATTCATCTGACTGGCTCGTTGATATGCCTGTGGTATTCTGACATGAGTAGCCTACTAGAAATACTAGACAATTGTATGTAAATTCTTAGTCAGGGACACCCCTAAAATTTCACACAACTCCTGCATTCCTCTGCTCATATTCTGAAAAAAAACATGACACGTCATCCACACCAAAGCATCATGGGACTTTAGAGGCCCCTATCCTTGTTTTAAGAACCGTACGTGTTTCAGATCATGACAATGCCTCAACTCAGAATCCCAAGTAAAGTCAAGTCAATAAAGACAAGAAGCAGACTGGGGGAAAAATGCCCCAGTGCCTCATGGGAAATCAGTGCCTTAATTAAGCAGGCCTGGTTTCTGTCACCAAGCGTGGGGATTATGGGCCCCACTCATTATGCTCCTGATTATTGCTGTTCTCCAGCAATCACCAAGAAAAAAGGCAGTAAACACATTTGTCAATGATTTCTTGCCAATCTGATGACAAACTCCCATCAGATTTAATATTCAGCACGGAAAAGGCTCATACCATTCCTCTATCATCCTCCATTCAGCATCTATCTTATTTTTCTATTGCTTTATACCAGTGATGCAGACAAATATTAAACAGACCGACAGCCACAGCAAATTAATCCATTTTTTACAAATATAACTGCACAGGAGATCGATTCCCGTGAAATGGCGAGCGACCCGCCGAAGTTAAACAATGAGAAGAATATTAAATATCAAACTTATACGGGAGAGATGCAACAATGCCAAACTCCGCAACTTGCCAACTCACAACTTAGCTGGCAGTCGTGAGCCAAATGCAGAGGGTATGAGCTGAGCTTGTTGAAGGGCAGCGCGCAAGAGTTAGCACAGGGGCGCCAGATGCAGCTTGAATAAAACATGTCTGCCGACGGGAGCCCCAGTTTGGGCGGGGGTTCGCATTTTGAAAACTGCTGGCTTTGACACTGGCTGACAAGAAGGCACTGCTCGATGGGGTTATCACGCGGACATCTCTTATGACAGGTGTTTGGCTGAATTAGGCCCATGACACCTCCAGGAGGCTTAGCAGTACATTAGCTTCAAACGACCCAACCAGAGACATGCCCCTACAACCAGGCAACGAATATCTAAGAGATTATTCATGGCAGTTTACACAACCCCTTCAAAAGGTTTTTCTTGGTCCTTAAAACCTCCACAACAACGTTAGGTTCATGTCACACGAAATCTTTCCATTAAAACTACTCTAATGAATAATTCATTATTTTAGGTGAAGTAACTTTGCCTCTAAATGGACCCACAATGCTCTTTAATGATAAGAGAAACTATGTTAAATATATTTAGACTTACATACGGTGTTGTATTTTTCATGCTGCCTTTTTTACACCTGGCACAAAGTGTCTTTGCTAGTTTCAGACTGACCCAGTTGTCATTTTCCCATCCAGCGCCCACATTGTTTAAACAGCAAATGCACGTGCACGTGCACCCATCAAATTGTTGGCGCATTGCTATCTTGAGGCAGTGGAAAGCGATTGCGGAACTGACCAACAAAAACCTGGTCGTAAGTCAATGGCGGTTATTTTAAGTGCGCATTATCAAGATAGTAATATGCGCCTACATAGACAGGTGCACAAAGCGCATACACTCTGCTTGTTAAATACACAGGGACACACAGAAGCCCCCAAACATGCCAAAGATTAAAGAAAGAATACAATGTGATAGATTATTATTGTGTACGTCAAGATATCCGTTTCCCGCAAATGCGCCATTATAATAGCAATCCGCCAAGGTGCAAGCACACCTGGCTCTTAAACGGAACGGACGATGACACTCTGATTGGAGTATTGCGTGCTACGCCCCGAAACACACCAATGAAAAATTAAGAGAGTAAGTACAACCCTTTTGAACCATGCGCCTGGCGCTGCGCCTAGAAAGTTGGACACGCCCTAAATGCACTTGCACCATGTGCTTTGGACCGTGCGCTTACTGTAGATAGTTAAAACAGGGCCCCTAGTCTCTCTCTAATAGACAGAACCAAATGTGTGCAACCACAAGCACGATACTGAATACGACCCAGGCTGAAAAGACTGTAGGGCAACGCATAAAAACTAGCACCGGAGTGCTGTGTATATTAATACCACCACAGCAAGGAATTATGGGTAGTCACAGAGCTAGAGTTCTGACAAGGAATGACATTTTTCAAATTCCCTGGGAGTCCGGCTGCGGTCCCTGTTTAGCCGAGAACCCTGGCCCTGCTTGAACCCCTCCACCTCAAACACAGCCTCATGCACAACTCCATCTCTGAGGTCTAAAACGGGGGACACTAAATCTCCCATTTAACTTACACTGGCAGCTCCGTGTTCAGATGACAGCAAGTGTGTTAGATTTCAGCGAGGCCTAGCATGATTGGAATGCGCCCAGGGTGAGTGATACCTCTCTGATCACATGGATCTGTGACACCCTTAGGTCTTTTGGTCCTGAACATCTAAAGCGCCCAGCCAGCTCCCATTCGCAGGCTCTCACTGGCTCTTACTTGTTGTCATGGATACAAAACCCCCATTTCTTCAGCGCAAGGCACTCCTCTCTGAGGGCGACAATTGACACATGATGGATCCTGCATATTTTAAGGCTATAGCCCCAAACTTCTCCCCTGCACCGGTTTCATTGATTCGGCAGCACCGAGCTAAACAACACAATGAAACTGTGCCTAGAAGGGATGTCAGTCACACACACACACACGACATTGCACGCATGAAAGCATAAGCATGTGCATGCATACACACACACACACATAACTAGAACACATATAAACCAATCGATACAGGTTGCAGACAGAGGACAGGTGTAGGATTACACACGGACAGCTTTTTTTCCTGTTCCCTGTCTGACACCCACCCACTGTTTTCTACAGACCCAAGCCCATTCTATTTAGTTAGCCAGTAAGACAAGAGATGCCTCCTTTGTCCTGTGATGACACGGCACTCTTAACACTGACAACGGCCGTTTTTGTGGTCCAATGATAGAACAGCAACGGAGTGCTAAGGATAAAGCCATCTCCATCCGCTGGGAGATGTCAGTGGCAGTCACGACTCCACACCTTGTCTGGGATGTGCAGCAACACCTTCAGCAGCAATGCTAAACGCACATAGCCTTTAATTATACCCCCACTTAGTTTCTTTTAGAAAAACAATCACAAGGAGACAAACTTCCCTTTTTGTTCACCGCTGAACCACTGCACTGTAAGTAGCTTTGTGGGCACTGTAAAAATAAGTTAGATAAAGGCATAGGGTGTAGTTGTGTTTACCTTTGTCCACTGGGGTGAGCCAAAGCGGGCCCCTATAAACATACAATATACACACTTGCATAGGCGTGCTGGGCATGTGCTTTGACCAATCGTGTGCCTCAGATTTGTAGAATGGTGATGTGACTTTTGCTAAAAGCAACCCTCTCAACTGAGCAATTTAATGGAGAAAATATAAGGTATAAGGCATGAGAAAATATTATACCCCAAATCGGGGGTTATAAAATACTTAGTGTAATGATTATTACATTTCACACACTATCTCTTCAAGTTGCCTTATTTACTTAACTCTGGTACAGTATGTTCAACTAAAACAAAATGTCAAATTTATTCAGCTTGGTCGTGTGAATAAATATTTAAGTTAAACATAATAAAGCAAAGAGTTAAAGCAAAAACTTAAATAATCCAAAAACAAGCTCCAGAACTATGTATATTAATAACACTGCATCAAATAACTATGGGTATAGTCACAGAGCTAGAGTTCTGACAAGGAATCAAATTTTCTAAATTCCCTGAGAGTCCGACTGCTGTCCCTGTTTAGCCGAGAAGCCCTGCCTGAACCCCTCCACCTCAAACACAACCTCATGCACAACTCCATCTATGCAGTCTAAAACAGAGAACACTACTTCTCCCATTTAACTTACACTGGCAGCAAAAACCTAACTTATCCAAGTTACGTTTTACCATAAATGTACTGAAGGCTAATCTCTATTGTATATGTGTGGTAGAATAATCACAGCCAGAAATAGATTTTCGAAATAATAATTGGTATACAGATCAAACTTGGACAGAGCACAGTCTCGTGACTATAAAATGCAATGGACAGATATTTCTGGTGATCATGGCTGGACTGAAACCACTGGGAGCTGTAAAACTTTTTGAAGTTACCTAACCTAAAGGCCATTCAAAATGAGAGACTAACAGAGAGCCCTCAAACCACACAGAAACAGGCAAAAGAGGCGTTTACTTAAATTACATGACTGGAAACAAATTGTATGTTCTGGAAAGCTTCCTGACCAAAAGATTGAGGTGGGAACGTTTTGAACCATGACTCCCCACACAGACAAAATCTGAGGAAAAAGACCCCCCCCCCCCACCCCTTAAAAAAAAATAAATAACCAGCATATGACCCGACCGCCACTTTAAGCCCCGCTGTATTTAGAAGGGTTTCTGGGCTGTACTTGTCATGCACAACTCGCTCCACCATCGCCCTTAAAACCACCGTGACTCCTGCTGCTGAAGGAGAAAAAGACAATAGAAAAGATGAAAAATAAGAGGGCGCTCAGAGAAAAGGAAGCTACGCTCCATATTTTCTGAGCCAAGAGCAAGGTGAAGGAAGGGAGGGAGAGAGGGGGAAAATCGAGGTAGATTTTTACCGTGGATGTCTGGAGCCAGCCCAGAGGTCCGCCTCTACAAGGACACAATGCAATAAAACACTGGGAGATGAAGTGTTTGATAGGGGGAGCAGAGGGGAGCGGGGGAGCAGGGAGGGAAATAGAGAACGCAGTCAGGCCTCCAAGATGAAAGCTAGAAGCCACTTGGCGTGGGGGTGGGGTGAAAAAGACGGATTGGGTGATGCGCCGCGAGGGCGGGAAACCGAGTTCTATTTTGGGCATTGAGCGTGCAGGTCCGTGACAGCATGAGCACCCGAGTCAAACCACCCGCAGCCAGAATACAAACGGCATCACGTATGAATGACTCGGGAGAGCGACGACAAGCTCCCCGCCAGCTCAATGGGGAGCAGGAATAATACTTCGAAATTTACGCTGCTAAAAAAATAAAGCATAAAGCTTGTCTTCAAAACTGAGGCAGGATGTTAAAGGAAACATTGCTCCAGAAATAGAAGGCTCACTCTTGGTGTCGTGTTACACGTTTCATTCATGCTAGCTGGATCATCCTTGCTGCTTAAAACCCAGGAGTCGTGTACCTGTCAGAATGAGAGACATCAACCAAGCTTAGAAAATCACAAAGAGAAGAGAGGAATTCATTCCCAAACTGCAATATACCCACTAAGGAATCAAACACTTACACAAAGTTCAATCATATAATAGCTCTAAAAGATAAAGGATCCATTCTGTAGCAGAGTTATTATTGTGTTATCCAAGAATTTGAGTGAGTTACTGCCCTCCAAAAAGTACCAGGACTACTTAAAATGTTGCGTTTTGAGTTATTTTGCAAGACTAGTTTTCACTTCTTATTTAATGGTGGATATATCATTTTAAAACCAAAACAGTCTAGCCTCTGTCTTATTTTTGGTATTACAGGCAAGTGAATTAAACTCCCCTTCCACATATTACTGGAAGTCAAGAAGCTAGCTTGAATTCTGAATCACATCAACCTCTCTATAGGAACCCTGACCCTTTTCACATTTTCTAATTACTTAGTGGGGTTCCAAGTCCCCATGGACAGTCTAGTGGCTTTAATTAACTTGTCACTTAGATACACACCATTCCTGCACGGTTACTGCTGAGGTCAACACTTCAGGTGTTTGACAGTGTAAAAGGTAAGATATTGTTTTTTTGTTTTAAATTGTGCCTTGCAATTTCCCACCATCCAACTGATCTCAGTTGTCTGCTGTGCATTTAGGCTGTATGTGTGGAACTGGTTGTTTCGACAAAATCAAATGAATTCTTCTGTTTCAATAATTCAAACAAATACATTTTTCCCCAATTAAGCTATTTATAAAGCTTACGCAAAGCAATGAAAATAAAACGTACAATATGTCTGTTTTTTAATGTTGGGTTACAGTTAAATGAATATCATACATCATACTGCCTGATGTCTAGCAAGTAGCACAAATGTGCACAACCTACAGCATTACAGTAGGTTTCAGTAGCTTGGACAGCTGACCTATGTTTCTACAGCTGTCTGTCGCTTGGACAACTCTCCACAGGACCTAGCCAGTTCAACCAATCAGCACACGTTTAACATTCTGCTCTACTCTGCTGTGCACGGCGCTGTAGTGCTACGGCCCACAGGGCAACTACTTCTCCATTTGGAGATAGGAACAAAGGGGAGAGAGAGAGAGAGAGAGAGAGAGAGAGAGAGAGAGAGAGAGAGAGAGAGAGAGAAAATACATGGCCTCACGCCTCAGTGATTCTCTAATCAACCATCACAATGCACATTCATGAGCACAAGTATGGCGAAAATGTCCTTTTATGTGTGTCATCATACAGTTACAGTGGAAAACAGATGTGTGTGCGTGTGTGTGTGTGTGTGTGTGTGTGTGTGAGAGAGAGAGATGGTGGTTTGCCAGTGGATACTAACTGACAAGGAAGTACAAAGACAGCAGAGAGTGACATACTGAAGACGTAGTCAGCTTTAAAAATAGTCAAGGATAGGAATTTTCCTTGGCAAGGCATAACAGCATGTGCTTTATGCTTTAGAAGCATTCAGCTGTGAGTCTGTGCGTGTGTGTGTGTGTGTGTGTGTGGGTGCGTGTTCCTCTATCAAACACACACACATTGACCTATTGAACACAAAATGCTAACACCTAACCATCCATAGAATATCTTAGCAGCTGAGGCACATACACACACTACGCTATTAGAGGCCCTGCAATACTCTCTTATTATCTAATATCACTGTCTCTGTCTCATCTTATCTGTATTATATTTTTGTATCATGAATTTCCCATCAGGGACCACTGTAATGCATAATGTTTCTTGACTGCCTTATGATACAGTATACTGATATATATATATATATATACTGTTCTTACACACACTTAATATACTAACTCCGTCTTTCCACAACACAAATACCAGTGTGTGAGGAACAATTGACTTTAACGGTGCCCTTTAAACACTCCCTACACCATACATAGACAATCCCCTTGACACACTACAGATCCCTCCAAAGCACCAGAGCGCATTCCTATGCTCACACTGTAGATACACTGGTAAACAGCGCACTAACAGCCAGCGCACTCGTGTCACAGTATATACACCCCGGTAAGGGGGGGACAGGGGGGGTTGACAGCTGAGGAGAAGAAATGGAGAAATGACTCCACATGTAAGGGAGGGACTGGCCTCCATCACAGAGGTCCTGCCGTCTCTGATGAGATTATGGCTGGGCTCCACCCTCCCTTCTGGCCCTGGGCTATGTTGTCTTAAAAAGATTAACCACACCATTGTCTCTGCCAATAATGAGAGGATAAAAGGGCCACTGCCTTGCTGGGAAAGTAGGAAGCGCTCCCTCCTAATTCCATCCCACGGAGCGTGTTCTGTCATCCGCTGGCCCAAAGCCTCATTACTATTAGCTTACAGCTCGCGAGATCTGATTGGATGTTTCCAGCTCGTTAGGCGGAGAACAGCACTGGACACAAAGTGTTTTTAGTCCAACACACCGTCCTGGCTGGTACATCCAACAGCCGGATTCACCCTCACAGCAATCCTAGATGCTCAAGAGATGATAGGAGCTTTAAATGATGGTTGGTAAGCTATGCAGGACACTTGTAGAGCAGACAGGTTTACCTGACACAGGTAAGACAGCTTCTGTAAGATGTGACTGCAGTAATTGATTACAGGGGAGGACGGGGGACATAGAAAAGCTGCCTATTGTCAAAGTATGAGGAACGATGAAGCAAGCCAGGTCAGGCTGTAGGTCTCCAAATGAGTGAGTGAATCAGTTAACCAGGTCAGTTAGCCAACCACTCACTCACTTAACAGTCCATCAATCTGTCAGTCAGCAAGTTTACCCACCGGCCAGTCAGAGGCACGCGATCCTACAACTAGCGGCCTGTCACGCTCTGGGACAGGGGCAGGAAGCTGCCTGATCGATCCTGGCCTCTCCTCATCCAGTATGGCATTTGCTGAAAGCCTCTGGAGGATGAGCATGTACAGCGGTACATGCCTATTCGATTAAAATGTCTGCCTGATCTTCCACTTTCATTCACCCTCTCGCCTCTCCTGTGTGAGTCCGTCCCCTGCCTCTCCTCTCTTTCCGCGCATGTCACTCCTCTCTCATCCTCAGTCACACTGTACTGCTTCATCTGTTTCAGTGGTGTATTTACAAATGGCTGCAAAGCGTTTGTTTTATCTTTTTGGTGCACCAGACAGGTGGAGCTTAACGCATTTCAGATGGTGTCGGGTAAACAAAGTCAATCAGCAATCAAGGTTTTTACAGCTTAGTAGACGCGACATTCAGCTTTATGGACGCAGTAGAAGTATGTTTTTGAGACACAACGGAAGTCGATCGCAGATGAAAATGCGGATCTGTTTCCAGTCCGGAAATTATGTATTATTTTTTACCGTCTCTGTGTTTTTTTCCCCTCTTTAATTATGATTCAAAGGAATACAACAAGGTACAAACACAAACTGAAAATATTTGACATTTTAGTCAAATTATTCACACTTTCCCACCCTGTCCCAACTGTAGGTCCTAAAACAAGTAAGAAATGAATAAACATTAAAATCATTAATCTGTCAAGTAGAGTTAAGAGGTCCACACACAATCATGTTTACAATGAATCAACCATTTCCACAATATCTACTCTGCTAGATCAGCTCTTAAAATTGTAAGCACTTCGCAATTAGCAATTATTTACTGTTTGAAGATTTTAAAC
>JAODLI010074637.1:0-12990 GCA_027575585.1 Percopsis omiscomaycus | reverse complement strand
TCAAATAAACAACAGTATATAAAAAACATAAGTGTACATAAAAATAGCAATCGAGTCAAGTCGGAGGCTACGTGTTAGCCTCCGACTTGATTATATCCAGACATGTTGCATAAAACTGCTGTTAAATTTTTTTGTATTGTTATATTTGATTGATTCCCTTATGGAAACTCTTGACTATTGATTGACTATTCAGTTTTAGTCATATATAAGCCTCACTATGGGTGATCAGATTTATATTTTGCATATAGATTAGAAACTTAAGTTGCTAATCCTGTGAAAATTCTTCGAAGCATATTCTATTATTCTATTATTATTTGTTGTTCTCACCTCCTTAGTGGAGTTATTTTTAGAACAGGTGATAATTGAGCATTTGGTTTTAACTGCAGAACAGAATTCTTCATCTCTGGTGGTGAAGTGTGGGAGCCTATTTATAACATAGATGGAGGGGAATTTTTACTGAACGTAGATGTGTTTCAGAGAAATTTAGACTGAAAGCATGGCCCGGACCACTAAATATCTAACTATGCAAGACAAGCAATATAAGGTTTGTCGCTGATGATAAATGATACATCGTTCATGCAATTATTTCTAACTTCTAACTTTCTAACTTTTAGAAACGTTTTACAAAATCTTTTCATGACTTCATTTCAGTGTTTTTTTTTATTTTTCAACACTGATAATTGTGTTTTAACCCCATCTCTTAGGATAATGTGGATCTTGGGGATTTGATGTTCTCCCTGTGTTACCTGCCCACCGCAGGCAGACTGACAATTACCATGATAAAGGCCAGAAATCTTAAAGCGATGGATATCACTGGTGCATCTGGTAAGCAAACTGTGGTGTAGTGACCACGACTCCAGTGTACCGCAGATCAAGTCTGACATACAAGATAGCAGACTTCTGTGTGTGCGGTGTCTTTCTCCCCACTGTGCTCTCTCCGTCTGTCTCCACCTGCCTCTTTATAGAGAACAGGTGATTAGTACAACTTAAAACACCTGCTCCCAATCCCGGGGAGTCCCATGAACCACACCTCCCGACACCCCCTCCCCCATAAAGACATCACTAAACCACACCTACACCCCTACACAAACCTACAGTGTAGGACCTGCACTATGTGGGTCCACCACCACAGCTTTAGGTTCATGCTGTGTCCTGCACGTAGACCGTCGGTGTTAACCCCTATAACTCTCTCTTACGCAGATCCGTATGTGAAGGTTTCGTTAATGTGCGATGGGCGCAGATTAAAGAAGAGAAAGACATCTACTAAGAGGAATACCCTGAACCCGGTCTATAATGAAGCCATCGTCTTTGATGTGCCACCTGAAAGCATTGACCAGATCAGCCTTCTGGTTGCAGTCATGGACTATGACCGGTAAACCTGTCTCCCTGTCTTAGCAAGCGCTTGCTATAGCTTCCTCTCGTCTACAGTCTGTCCTCAACCAATCATTTATTGTCATTCTTTGCATGTTGGAGGATGGGTTGTTATATGTTATGGCATATCTCCTGTGCCCACAGTGTGGGCCATAACGAGGTCATTGGCGTGTGTAAGGTGGGCACTGATGCAGAAAGTCTTGGCCGAGACCACTGGAGTGAAATGCTCACGTACCCGCGAAAACCTGTCGCTCACTGGCATCCTCTGGTTGAGGTAAGAGGAGAGAGAGAGAGAGAGAGAGAGAGATAGAGAGAGAGAGAGAGAGAGAGAGAGAGAGAAAGAGAGAGAATTGTTTTGGTTTCGGAATCTCAACACAGTAGAGAGAAAGAATATATATGCGATACTGTATAGTAAAACAACTCACTTGTGCATAGATAGGTCAGGGAAAGAATAATTTATTTACATACTATGTATGACTGTAGAACCTAGGTAGAATCAAGAACAGGTAGCCTACTTCTTAAGAAAGAGAGAGAGAGCTAGGTTTGTGAGTTGAAAGATAGCATCTATATAACCTGGGCACTCATTCTAACAGTAATGGCTTCATTGTGTGCACTTCAAAGGTATCTGTCTGAAAGTGGGAGAGATGTGAATGGTTATTTTGGTGAGAGGGTTACGTTGGATGACTGCTGAGACACAAAGATACTGAATATGAAGACAATGGAACATCAAGCTTGTTATTTTGAAAACCCAATGGATATTATACAGTTCGACCTTTAATTTTTCAATTGACACACAGAAGAAGGCATTAGTCCTCCTCCCCAGACATTTGGATCCTAAGGCTATTTCTACTCTTCACAATTGCAATGCAATGTAATCATGGTTGTGTACAGAACTGACACTTCATTTGGCAGGGTAATTCCTGACATATTTGAGCTGGACCTCCTTTTCCTATTTATTTTCCAAATGTGACAATACTTTGTAACCATAATCTAATTCTAATTCAGTTTTGAGTTTTGAGAATATCAGCTGTCGAGACCTCATACATTTTAATAGAAACAAATGGGGCCAGCGTAAGGTTCACAATGCTTAACAGCCACGCAAGGAAAGCAGAGCAGAGTCTTCTCCCATTCGGCACCCATGTAAGTAGGCTCTCTCTTAGACAAAATGTCCTTGCACCACCTTCTGAACTGTTGTGTGTCTTGTATGTGTTGTGTGTGTGTAATGGAAAAGCAAAAGTCTCAAGGGTCTTGCTATGTCTAGCAAGACCATGGTGAGAGTTTGAGAAAATCGTGATCCGGTTGCCTCTGGTATCTGAGAATTAATTAGCACATTATTAAGGTATGTTATCAACAGCACTGTTTGATGTTCTTTCTGCTTGGTTTTTCTCTGTAGTACCAGGGGACCACAGGTAGTAGCCAGGGAGGGTCCTGTAATTCCCTGAAGACACCCCTCTCTCCGTAGCCTTGACCAACAGTTGACATAGGAACACTTACCGCAGAGTCTCTTGAAGCCCCAATGAAAGCTTTGGACAACGGTGCTACAGAGCGCGAAAGGTTCTCACAGGAATGGGCCAAAAACTATGGATGTAAGAGACGCACCATTTACTTAGCTCTGTTTCTAAAAGAGCTTTGCATGGAGGGCTGGACTGGTTCCGTTGCATGTTGAGTGACCACAAACGATGTTTTCTTTTCTAAACTGTTCCCTAAAAAATCTACATTAGGCAAATAGCAAAGACATTTCATCTGTTTGTCCTAAGCCAGGGTTTGTAGTTACTATTTTTTAAGTATAGTATTGCTACTTGTTTTAATGGGGTGTGTCTGTATTGCACTGTGTACTTACAGCCAGCTGAACTGCCATATATGTTATTTGGTGGTGAATTGGTGCATGAGGTTCTGATTTGGTGGGTTTTCTCCTTTGTTTGTTTCTGTTTCTGGGAATATATTGTGAAGTTCTGTCAGTTAATCATGACGTGCAGTGGCAGTCCGTTTCTAGACTATCTGTAGATGAAGAATTCAAAATGTTTCTCAAAGTGGTATTGGTGAGTGCACCACTGATGTACAATCAGGTTTTTTTTTTTTTATGTAACTGAATTTATAACTTTTGTTTTTAGAAATAATAATATAAAAAAGCACCCCCGCTGTGGTGGAGAGGGTAAAAAGATGGTTATGCAAATGCAGTATTGTTTTTGTGAAGGATTAAAATGTATTGAAATTAAATTAAAATTGTTGGAAAACATTAAGGTGGTTTGAAGAGTTTAATTTCTTTCATACAATAGCTTGTATTTTCTTATGTTACAAATTCAATCAATATGATGGCAGTCAGGTGGCCACCAATGACAGGTGACAACTGCTGCATGCGTGTGCAGATTACATATCCCTGTAGGCACAGCACATAAACATACCCTTGCTAAATTAGCATCTGCTTTGAAACAAACATTAAAAAGGAAACAATGAAAATACATGTTATCACAAAATTGCGGTGGTTTTCTTCAACTCTGCAATTTAATTCAATCTCATAAGTCTAAAAAAATTAAATAAAACAGTGCAGCTCACACGGTATGATAAATACAAACCCTGCATTTGCATATTTTCTTATAAATTACATAGTTGCTAATAGATAATGGTGTATCATTATACAGTGATATAGTACATAATATGAACTAACATTGACACTGTTAGCCTATATCGTATATATATTAAGGTTAAAGCAAGACATTTCAGGTTATATGCATCTGGCATTCTTACTGTTGGGAAATATAGAAGAGTCAAAGTACATGGAATGGCTTTATTAAAATTAAGCCATTCACAGTTCAGGGGGGATAATGTCTATTTGACAACTGAAAGTTGTTTTTATAGAGTTTAGTTCTTTATTTTCCCCCTCTTTTTAATAGTGCAGTACACTACAGTATATGTAATATCCAATCCAATGTGCCGTACTGATTCACTAGATATCTACATGAAACTGACATATTTTTCACGTTAATAAGAAGCAATCCAGATATCAAGATCACCTGATCCTGGTTACGCTATGCTTAATTAATTTCACGTATGCTGTTCGGGGACTCAGCTCTTCATATTTACATAAGGTGAAAATGTGCATTAGGTACTGTATGTAACTACTAGTTAGAGCCAATCACGCTCTAGTGATGGTCCAGATACCCTGTAAACCTACCCTTAAATGTCTGCCCATCCACTGTACTACTACTTTGCATGATCTCATCCGTAGATTCCATTAAACACTCAGCTAACTGCTAATGGCTATGTTGCTGCAGATGAATAATGCAAGTATCATTAGCATGCAGCGTTTCACTGCCAGGTTGTGCGCGCATGACAGCTAGCCTGTAGTTGCTATCATCTGGTTTACAACCATAACCTGGTCTGCTAACACTATGCATAATTCTGACTCTGCTGTGTGTGGGTATTTCTATGGAAGAGTTTAATTAACATATTTTAATTAACAGACATTTCTTCTTATATTCTCAATTATAAGTGTGCTTTCATTTTGAACAGCTACAGTTTCAATTTAATGTGTATTGTGGTAAAAATGTGGTCCCTGAAAAGATGGTCCAAAGTCCTGACAGCTGGACAGAGCACGCCCACACTGACACTATCCGCTGTTGCCAACCAGACCCCAAACAAGTTATGGGTGTGACTTTTCAGACATTATTGGTATTCTCAGATGGCCTCTCTAGTTCGTGTTCAAAGATAGGGTATTGATATGATTTTGAGAGTAGTTTTACTGTTAATCAATCTCAATAACACCTGAATATACCAAAATATCTGCATTATGCTGTATTTCCAGATTTCACTACACATTTGGTTAGATATCGCAAGATGACTGCGATAATATATTTGGACATTAACTGACAAAATGTGGCAGTCCCTAAGGTTTTGTTAGTGTGCTCTGTGGGTGACATACTGATGGCTGTGATATATAGTATTGTTATTAGGGTGATATCGCTCTTTAAATTACAATTAATTACTTTAAAAAGCTGACCAATAGATTAAGAGTTCAGATACACTCTGACAAGAAATATGCCATTTCTTTCAGCAATGACACTGACTTTTCTGATGAAATTGGTTAAGTCATCCATGCAAGATTAGCCCTTTCATAACCTGCTTGGTATTCATCTGCATTGTGCTAGGTTCACCTTTCATTTGCCCCTAGTTTCAATAGCACATCCTTTTCCAAGCCGATGCATTATAATCTTATTCAGAAGGGATGACACTGTCAATCATGATAAGGGCAAATAAAAGAATGAGACAATGAAGAAAACCAAAATAGACAGAATAAAGGCATATTCTAATATACTGTATGTAGGCAGTGGAAATACAGTTTTGATACAAACAAATTGTAGGAGGCCCAAACACACTGATAATAATAATTATAATCCGGACACATAAACAGATTCCTTATGTCAGCATTTGCTGACACAAAGTCTTCCTGAAAGCTTGCTGAAAAGCTGACAGCCTTTTAAATAGTGAAGCAGCATGTCATCTCATGCTTGTGCGAGAATGTGTTCCAACGATGTATGGCTGCAGAGGTGCGGCAGTCAGGTTACCTTCAAACTCCCACTGGTGTGTGAATGCACACATTTCAAATGTGCACTGAAATGAAGACAGCAGAAATGGTATACCTAGATGCATTGAAATTACATGTGCAGTTGTGTGCTACGTTCATGAGTGAACAACATTTACGTTTCATTAGCATGTAATCTATTTTGTGCAAAGGCCTACCATAGAAGCTAATTAACCTACTGTAATAAAAAATATCAAAAACACCATTTCACCCAGAAGGCTGTAACCTGTATCTTAATCTCAATTTAAGTTTCAGAAGCATCAAAATGATGAGATTTTTTTTTTAGCTTTTCCAATCATGGGAGCAGTGAAGAAGACTAGTTCACATCCCCCTGGGTGGGTGGACCAGTGTATCCCCTGAGAAATAAGAGACAGTGTGAGCCATCATGAAGTGACGTGGGTTGAGGAAGTAGGAACCATAAGGCTTCCCTGTCATTTCTTGTAAAAAGTTCCACCTTATTCATTGTCTATTTTCAGATTCAGTGTCTGGGGAAAAAAAAACAATAAATAAATACATGAATGAAAATACGTTGAACATGCCGTGGTGTACTGACATAAACGCCTTTGTCAGATTGTCAAAACTGCAGTCTCGCTGAGTGAAGAGTTTTAAGAACAAAAGACAACAGAAAAAGGTAGAGAACACATAAGTGAGGGCGCTAGATGGAGAGAGGAATATAGGTTTGATGTTATTTCCAAAGAGAGCTGTCTCGACTAGTTTCTTGTGTTTTGCTGTGAGCTGGTGTATCTGGGATAGGGGAGAAATAACCCCTAATCTGTATCACAATTCTTCCTCCCCTGAGTGGAGAACTTCTCTCCTTTGTGCAGACAAATACTACCCAGTGTCTGCACTAAGAAAGCACATCTCCTGTACATTATCACCTCTGTATGATTGTACTTCAAATACACAAAATGCAACACGAATTGGTATTCTAAATGCTACGCTGGTACACTGGTAAGGTACAATTTCATACTTACAAATGTCAAACCATTTCTTCTCTCCTCTATAGGCCTATCATTACTGATGATTAGCATGGCTAACATAATTTTTTGCATCCTGAGCCTGTTCCAGTAGGCAGCAAGGGTGTCAGTTCTCGTCCTTCAAGAGCACTATATGTAATGTTTCTGAGAATGTATGGCTATAGTTAGGGTGGATGAATGCCACTTGTGATCATGTGACATTTATGCCTTTTTTCTGTAAGGGCACTAACGTGAGCAACCAGATACAACAGTACAAACTGGTGGCACAGAAACAGACGCGATTATTTAATTATTCTGTTAAATACTATGCCGAAATAGATCAAATCAGTCAATCATAACTCTTCTGCTTGTTCTCAATATACACGCAACTTTCATTGGTCTAGGTCTAATATTTTTTGCCAATAATTGCGCAGCTATTCATTCAATACTCCCAGCATGAAGGAGGATAAGCACTGAACTGTCTGTTGTAGTGACTGCAATATTTCCTGCTTTTTCATGATTTGATAATCAAGCTCAGGTCTTTGTCATGGTTTGTATTTTTAGTAGCTTTGTAATACAACACAGAGAGCGAGGGGATTTGTCTTGGCTTGTGGTGCACTCTGTTGGCAAAACAGAGTATAGCAGAAAATATATGAAGAAAGAAAAAAAGGCTTGCAACTTACTCTGGCAACAAACTGAACATTGGTGAACACAAGCATTTTCTCAAATAATTACAAAATATTGAACTGTAGCACTATGTTAACATTGTAAAGGCAAAGCAATTTAAGTAGGTTAAACAATTCTCTATAACCATCAACTCCTATGTTTCTGTTTATTGTTTGTAGGCCTTCATGAAGTTATTCACATTCAATGCTTCTCAACGCTACCTCATGAAGAAAGGAATCTATACGTCGTTGTTTTAATTAAGATATTTAGTGAAACATAATAGTTAATAGTTAAATAAATTAGAAAAGATACATACATGATTTTTTTTCAAGTTTCCTTAATAAAGCATTGTTTTGTGTGTTGCTGCAGCATTGTTTTATGCTGACGTTTTCTAGTTTAAATACATCATGTGTTTGGTGGAGGATTGGTCTGTCAACACTTTGGGAGCAAGTTGCATATTTGCACTTTGCATGGGGTATCATTATGATGTGTATACTCCTTCATCAGCATAAATCACTGTCTATTTTTGGCATTAGAATTTGCTGGTGCAATCATTTGGGTCTTAGCCAAGATTGATGCATACCTAAAGGGGCTGTAGTGCATGTTGGCCAGAGGGGGCAGAGTAAAATTCTGTTGGTCCTTGCACTGATGCACCACCACACAACAATAAGACATATGCTTGTTTGTCCATGTGTGCAAACACACGGGGACCCTCTGAAAGTAGTAGACAGTTGGATGCATAAAAACATAAATTATACACTGCCCAAAACGGGATGTTATAAATGCTTAAGGTGCAATAAGGCTATTTTCTCCTGCAAACACGATTTATAGGGTTTATACTGCCATCTAGTGGCATTGATGCAGCAGTGACAATATTTATTCTATGGGGAGGAAATGGCAACGTCCGCTACACGGGACCCCTCTATGTGACAAAAAGTTTCTCATTTTGAACCTATGAAGCAAGTTGCCTCTCCATCTCATGAGAGAGTTGTTACAAGCCAAGGGAGAAATGTGAGATATCAAAATGCTCAAATAAATGTTATTAACAAGGTAGGCTACACAAAGTCATATTAGCAACCAATATGGTGTGTTAATCAGTGGGTGAATTTTTTTGTAAAAGGTGCAAAGCATATCGTAATAAGAACCAAAACTAAATAATAAGATGCAGTGGAGCCTCAAACAGGTTGTGTGTCCTGTCCAATTGGGACTCTCTGGGGAGACGGTAAAGCTGCCTTTTGCAATGGGCGCCACGGGCCCAGGTGCTCCCAATCCCCAATCAGCCAAGCCCCAACCAGGACCTGCAAACAGATGAGGCACAACAATACATGTGACCGGTTATGTACATGGTTACGAGCATAACTATCATTATAAATATACATTTTTATGCATACTTTTTGATCATTGTTTGATCTAAAACGTTACTTAGGTCACATTTAATGAAGTTATGCAATCTTTCTATAGTAGCCTACTAGTAAGTTTCTTTTTATAGAATTATGGTTTCAAGCCATTGAAACTAAACATATGGCATGTAGTTCAAATGGTATGTAGGCTAACAAAAAAAATGAAGCTTCAGGAAATCAAAACAAATAAACAGTTTATAAATAGCTTGCATTCTCAAGTGGATGCAACTGCTGACAATGGCTGGAGCCACAAAATGAGAGGAGAGTTTAAACCCATAAGCCACATTCAGGAGTTATTTACATGAAAGATAGGACGACTGTCGCTGCTTTGCAGTAACACTGAGAACTAACAGAGAAAGAGGAGATCTGTCTTCACTAGCTGCCCTCATCTGACTACTGATTACATATCTGTCTCTACGCAGAAGAGTTCTCTCTCTCTCGCTCTCCCTCTCTTTTCTATTCCCTCTCTCTTCATCAGCCACCTCCAGACGTTTCACTTCCTCTTAAGAATGAAAATCTATAGTTCATAAGGAGTTTATAAGGTCCCGCGTTGCCATGGAGTCAGAAGCCAGCCACGTGTTAGAGGCTGCCTTGGAGCAAATGGAAGGCATTATTGCTGGTAAGTGTTCCTTCTTAGTCCTGAGAATCAGTAGACTCCCTCTTGTTTGTGATTGTCGACCTCGGTGCCAATATGATTTGGCTCCGGGCCATTCAGATTTATCAGAGACCCATGTTGTTTTAAACTATGACTACTGGAATACAAAATAAGAACAAGAAATAGAAATGTAGAGCTCTGTTCTCTTTCACTTTTTAATTTGGACCAGAGACCGGGTTTATTTGACTCTGGTCTGTCTGCGGAAAAAAAGGTTTTCATTAGAGGGACCCCTTTGAACTGTTTTCTATTTTTTTTGCTCTCTCTCTCTTGCTATAATTTAGCATTTATTTTTAGCACACATTTAGTTTTTCTGCGTTTTCACGTCATTCTTTATCCCACCTTATTTTTGAGCAGTTGTGATACTTTTTAATCGCCTGCATTGTTCTGACCCATGTACAGGGTCAGAAACCAATAACAAAATGACCATTCCAATGTTCACTAAATTTCTCTGAGTGACTAAACTAAATAACATCCCTCAATGACCCTGAAAACAGATAAGACCAACACGAACGTGATGACAGTATGGGTCCACGGAGTTTATCACATATCAACACCTTGGTTGTTCTACTTCAAGTTTGCAACAATAGTGTTTAATGTATTTCAGACATAGTACTGATTGTAAACTAGCAGTGACATGTGAAATCTTAAAAAGTCACAGTGCACAGCACCCAGTCACCTGCTGCTATTCACACATAGGCATAATAAGCCTATGTTACAGTGAAGCAGCGCCCCCCGGAGGTCATTTCTTATACCGGTTCTGTGATACTGTACAACAAACAAGAGGCCCAATAATGCATACTAAAAATAAGGCTATTTCTGTTGCTGATACGCCTCTGGGCTTATGGTATATTAAGCATGGGGTAGTTTGTAGTGTTTCCATACTGTTTTGGGGCTAAAAAATATTAGCAAATTCTTATATAGGGACTACATTTAGGGACTAGTTGTCCACTACTGAACTGAATTCTGAAGACTCATTTCTCATTAAGGATCCAAGGCAGCTGCAGCAAAGGGTCTCTGCGTTCTGGATCACATCTCTCCAGCTCTAGCACAGAATCTTATACCTTCCCCGCCCCTGGACCCTGGCCTCAGGGTTCTTCAGCTGACTGAAGACCTCAGGGCAGCTCTGGAAGGACAGGAAGGTGCTGAGCAACAGGAATCTCTCAGTAAACAGGTCTCCGTCGACACAGCTCATATAATACTGGAGTGGCTAGAGAGAGGGGAGGTGAGTAACGTAAACATGTTCCCAACACTTACAACGGAACATCCTGAAAACTCGGTTAAACTGTAAGGATACATATCAGGCCCATGAAAGCGAATGATATACTTTAATAGCATTCGATATGCTTTGATATAACGGGTGTGTTGATGCTAACCAATTAATTGACCAGTCAAGCTAAGTTAACACAGATTATACTGGCAGATGAAAGCTGCCCTGCAGACCAGAGAAGAAGACTGTATGTGGTAAAACGTCTCAAGGATAAATGGGGTTGTGAGCTCTGGGGGTCCGGGGGGGGGGGAGTATAGGTTAAGCCTCATATGGTCCGTGTTTACGATCAGCTCTGTCTCGAAGGCTTTTCTTCCGTTCTGCTCCAGAGCCGTGAGAGGGAGGTTGGATCTATTGCACCGGTAATGAGTTCCAGAGCTTGTGTTCAAAACCCGAAGTAGCTGTAGACACCCCTTTACCACCCCCCCATATTTCCCCCTACCTCCGCAAACACACACCTTCACTTTCTCTTAACTTTATCCTTATACAAACATCCCCCTTGTTTAGTCGCCCAGAAACCTCTCGTTTAACAGCTTTTAGCTTTCTTTCTTTATCTGCTTTCTATCTTTTCTTATTTTCATATTCTGCTGAACCTTAACTCCTCACCCTCTTTTTCAGCTTCCCCTCCCCGACACACATACACACACACACAAACACACAAACACACACACACACACTCTTATTTTAACGTGCTCTGGTCCACATCTGACAAGCATGTGCTGCTGCAGAAAGTTCTCTCTCTCTCTCTCTCTCTCTCTCTCTCTCTCTCATGTACCCCTTTAGGAAGCCCCCCAAATGCATCAAATGATAGGTATTGAGACAAAGGAGATAAAATACAAAAAAACAACAGACAGAAGGCAAGGCAAAGAGGGTGCTGAGATACAGTATACAGGAGATATAGAAAATAGATGAAAAGAGGCTGATAAAGAGTGAAGAAGGAAGGAGAGGTGTGTGCGTATGTGGGGGGCAGAAAGGGGGATAGCATGAAAAAGAGCGAATGTGTATGGCTAAGTGCCTGTATGAGAGAGAAAAAGAGAGAGAGAGGAAGTATGGAAGAGAAGAGGAAGAAAGGCAGGGAAAGGGGCCAACTGGTATGGTTGTAGAAATGTGACATTATAGATTTGCCTCTCAGCCTGCCCAGACCCAAACCACACACCAGGGTCCTCTCAGTGAGGGGAGAAGAGTTGGACTGGGGAAAGACTAAGAGAATAAGGCTCTTCTTTCCTTAAAGGCACTAAACTCCCTTCCTCTGTGCCTTATAGAAAGGGCAGGATAAACTGCTGTATTGTGCTGTCTGATAGAAAGCAGAGGCACAACAACAATGGGCCTGCAGAATGGATTGTGATATTGATTTCTATAAACATTTTGCCTGGCTCAAAAAGGTAAGATGCTTCCAACTTGCATGCCTTCCTCTGGTATCTACAGTATATAATGCATTATAAAAATATATACTATAATAAGGATGTTTGTTTTACGGGATAAGAAAGGATTTTGTTTGTTGTTGTCCTACATAATCCCTGTTGTCGTAGCAGATGAGAGGATCAACTGGGTGGAGGTGGAAAGATGTGTTGCTCATATCATGTGTTCCCTTCCACAGCTAAACCTTGGTCTCTGTTAGAGGAAAAACATCGGTGAACTGTTACCAAACCATCTGTGTTGCATCTGTCGGGCTGCAGACATTAAGAACGCACATTGCCTAACAACAGATTTCTGAAGCCTATAAGCTTATAGTTTGCCTCAAACTAAATGCATTGGATCTTGATATAGACGTGCTATCGCCGTTAGTGCAAATGTAGGCAGAAATAATTTGAGCGGAAGAAGCATAATTGTAAATCCAACTTCAGAACAGCTTTTCTATTTTATGTTGGGAGGATGGTTATGAGACCATTTAAAGCGTCATAAACACCTGGAAATAATATACAGAAGTTTCTCTGTGAAGTCGTGGCACTCTATTGTTGCAGGCGCTCGATTGACATCAGGTGGAGCGAAGAGCGAGAGATTTTCCAGCTGCAATTGTAAATCTTCTCAGAGAGAGAGAGAGAGAGAGAGAGAGAGAGAGAGAGAGAGAGAGAGAGAGAGAGAGAGAGAGAGAGAGAGAG
>JAODLI010074636.1:0-12991 GCA_027575585.1 Percopsis omiscomaycus | reverse complement strand
AATCGAGCTTGTTGCGGTTATTGTGGTGCCTTGTCTACTCTTCAGATTCAGGGTCATATATATATATATATATATATATATATATATTTATGGCAATATATATTTCTGCAGCGATTCGAGACGATTGTAAAGGTTTCTCTAACGTTACCTGTTGACGTGGGTAAATGATGCTTGCTCTCGTTGATGCCAGGCTCTCGTTGGCCAACGGTTAGCCAGTCAAGCCGCACAGCTCGTAAAATATTAATGAGAACTGGCTTAGCCAGTCAGAGTCAAGCAGGTTAGGGTGTTGAATACTAATGAGAACAAAATCGAGCTGATTTTTCCGAAGGCTTTCTATACTACCCTAGGTCAACATTGTTTCAATAAACATACATGGGTCATTACCTCAATGAACATATAGTAACCATGAAGACATGTTCATCCATCACTTACTGTTATTCAATTTTGCCAAAAGCCTCTCACAATGCTCAATGATTTAAAGCTGTGTCGATTTTAAAGCAACCGAAACATGAAAGACTAGAAGGCACGAACAAGGTCATACAGACGTTCCTCATCTGCCAACGCTATCGCACTAATGTTATAGAGCGACATACAGTAGTAAAGCGACAGTACATTTTTCCCATTAGTGCCCGTATCGGAAACGCGTGAAATGGCATATGCGTCCGCATAGCTTGCATAGACTATGAATCGACCCTAAAAGCCAGGTGTGCTTGCACCTTGTCAGATTGCTATTATAATGGTGCATTTACCAAGTAGTTAGAAAGAACGCTTCTCTGCAGAGGAAATGGATTTTATCCTGCTGCAATCCTGCTGTTGCCATAGGTGGTCTGCTCACACGCTTTCACTTTGCGCACGAGCGGACCACTTACGGCAACAGAAGCATTCCAGCAGGATAAAATATCTTGATGTAAACAATAATAATCTTTCACATTGTAATGTTTTTATTTTGAAACGTTTGCATTTTTGTCGCTTTAAATGTTGCTGCTGCAAGGAATTGTGGGGCGGCATTAACCCGTCCTTTTGTAAAGGATGGTCCAGTGTACCAATTGCTTAAGGAGATAAGAAAGGAAGCTTAGAAGCACCTTTCTTTCCAACCAGCTCTTATCATGGCTGCCACTTACTTCCAGGTCATTTCACTCAGTTAGGGACCTTCCTAAGCAAAATAGACTATTCGACTGCAGCCCAGGTATTTATTGGTCAGTCACTCAATCGCTTTACACTGCCTCAAGATAGCAAATTGCCAGCAGAGCGCCTGACCACACCTCATTTTAAGACCAACACGCCCACGGACACTCAGATGGGCGCAAGTGCATCTTGCTATTTACACAACGAGGGCACTGGACGGGAAAATTACAACTGCATCAGTCTGAAACTAGCAAGGACACTAGCGTCACTTTGATATATGATTTTATACTTTCATGACCCACAACTTCTGCTAATGCTAGCACACAAACCTCTACCAAGCACGAGTGTGATGGCGAAACTTGAACACCATTCTGATGTGTAAGTTTGGTATACTCAAACACAAAAATACTTGCCAAGCCAAGTCTGCAAACGAATACTGGCTGGCTGCGAACATGCACGAAAACCCTACTGTATTTATCCACCTAAAGATATTTACAAGACAAACGAAAAGATAGAAACACTCACTCACACACGTTCAGCAAAAAATTTCTATCACAAACCGGCCCCCACGACAGAGAGAGAGAGCCCGATAGCCCTAATTCAGGGAATTAGAGAGTGTGTTAAGGCGAAGTGATGGAAGGATTTTCTAAAATTTGCAAAGTGGACCAGAAATTGGAAATATGGGTTGTGGCTTACTATGAGGCAATATCTCAAGACTTCAATGCAGGAATCTTGTACTTAATTTATGGCATCCTCTGAGTTTTAATTGTCAGAGATGCTCAGGAAACAGTTCGCAATGCATTCTGTTAGAAGTTCTTCTATTTCTAAACACTGAGATGAAACTGTTCGGTGTTCTGGACTAATTGACTGATTCGCTAACTGGTCTAAATAACTATATGACTGGCTAATGAAATTGATTGATTAGTTGATTTGATCTGTGAAGTCAGTGTATGTAACCAGTTTGTTTCTTTAGTCTTTTGGCAGACATCCGTAACTTTGCCAAGCACTGGGAACACTGGCTCCTCTCCTCTTTGGAGAACCTCCCAGAATGCCTTGCAGTCAAGAAACTTCACATTGCACGGTGTTTTGTCTCCTCCCTGAAGAGACAGACATCCTTCCTTCACCTTGCACAGGTACCATCATCATCACAGCAACATTGTTGGTAATGTTGGTCAACTTGAATGGGCTTTACAGTGTAAAGTGTACTGAGTATTTTTTACAATCTAAATATTTTTGACTGATTTATTTGCATTTAAGTGTCAGGCCACACACACAACATGGTCCAAGGTGACCATGTTGTCTGAGATGCGCATATAGATTAGATTCAACGTATGAAGTTTCAAGAAGATCTGTCCTTTGGTTCCAGGGAACTAGAAAGTGTTTTTCACAACATTCAAAGTGGTGGAAAATCCATCAAGGCTGACTGGGTCCTTGTTAGGAGTAGGACCTACTGTATGTACCAAATTTCACTCTAGGTCTAACTAGATAAGCGATGTGGCCTTTCAAAAAATATTATTTCGATTATTCATAAAAGTAAGATACCCATGTGCCCAATAGTCTGAGTTTATTCTAGACCTAACATATTTGCAAAGTTGTTTAGTGAGAACCTTTTGAATTACCGTACAAGGAGACTTAAACACACATATACACACACAGACAAGCTGGGTCCAAAAGTTTAACAATAATTTTTGTTTTTAGTTTGGCTTTGTGATAGCTGGAACATCTGTAGAACCGCATTCCTATTGTCTGATATATGCAGATGTGCTAGCAAAGATAGCTTACAACCATGCAAGTTAAAACAACATTTAGAGACTAAGCAGCCAACACTGAGAGCCCCTGGACTTTTTCAAACTAAAGTTAAATGGTCTCTAACAGCAAAAATGTAGAATCAACACAGATCTGTGTCGAGTAAATGTCTTGAAGCCTCTTTCTACCTTTTTTTATCTGGGGGGGCATATGAGTGGAAATATTTAGAGGGGGCTTTTGTTTTAAAAGGTTGAGAACCCCTGGTCTAGTCTGACTGAGAAATTGTTAGCACTTGAATAATTTCCTTGAAAACCTGTGATAAACAATATCTTAGGCCATAAAGCCTTTCTATTCTCCCATCCTCCCTTCTGTCTGTCCAGATTGCCCGCCCTGCCCTGTTTGACCAGGCTGTCGTCAACAGCATGGTGTTGGAAATTGATAAAGTGGACCTGAACAGCATTAGCTCTCAGCCTCTTCTCACCAAAATTACTACAGGAGTCCAGGAGGCAAATATATGCTCTGAGTGTAAGCGAGCTAGCATATCTGTCAAGCGAATGTGAATTCAAAACAACCAGTGATGTTTAATCAAAATTAAAACAAACAAGCAATAGTTGACAAGATATTTATATATTGATAATGAATTTGTGCATCCATTGATAGTTACATCTTCCCAAAGATGCAAGAAAAGACATAATGCCCTGCACAATATTGTAGCAAGTTAAATTCTTTATTTAATAATTTTGAGGTAAAGGAAAGTAAATATTTCCTGTCTTCTCTCTTGTGCTTCTAGACGATTCCATCGCTGTTTTCCAGGAGTTGAAGGACTTGCTAAAGAAAAATGCTACAGTAGAATCCTTCATCGAATGGTTGGACACTGTTGTGGAACAGAAAGTTATCAAGGTATGAAACTACAGCTTACCTGTCATCTTTGCTCCTGTCATCTCTCAGCTTACCTGTCATCTCTCTCTCAGCCAGGTAAGCAAAGTGGTCGGTCAGTCAAGAAGAGAGCTCAGGATTTTATACTACGCTGGAGCTTTTTCGGAGCCAGAGTGATGCATAATCTTACATTAAACAACGCCTCCAGCTTCGGTAAGATGACTTTGAGGATTCAGAGACAGTTTCAAAGTGGTTTAGTTCAACAAAACCCCAACATAGTTGGGGTATTATTTATATAACTCATTTCAGCTATTGCTATATTTTATTTATTTTTATATATATATATATATATATATATTATTATAATTTTTTTAATAGGCAGTGGTCTCTTAAAATTTTCATGGCTGTATATATATATATTATTGTGCTTTACAATAAAACATAGAAAATAAAGTAAAGCAGACATGCAGAATAGGCAAATACTGTACAATCCACCATCTTCCCTGTGCACGTACACACAAACACCTCCTCTCCCCCTCCTTATATAAATAAGATACATCTCGGATCATAGCTATCTTAGACTATAGGGCAGTAGGGGTGTCCCCGACTAAGAATGTTTTTTGATTTTTTGCTCATTAATCCATATTAATTATATGGGGGGGGTACTGACTGGCTCATTAGCCAGTCAGATTAATGTCTTTTATACATAAAACACAATAACAACAAATCCAACACACAAATTGCACAAATGCGCAAATTGAAGAATGAATATTTCACAATTCAGAACTTCATCACAGAAACCGCAATCATAATATGCTACAGAGGGCCAGAATAAAAAAACACTGGCTTACCTGCGGCTACTATGGCCACACAAGGCTTGTCACGACCTGGCATTTAGAATCTTCAAATATAATCCCACAGGAATGGGTGGACTTACTGACTGACTAAATAAATAAATACATTAGGGCTGCACGATATATTGTTTCAGCACCGTCATCGTGATGTGCGCATACACAATACTGACATTGCAGGACGTGCGATGTTAACCTCTTAATCCCGAGCGACCGGGGGTACCGGGGTCGCCCTTCCCCTCTCTCAAGCAATGAAGTAATAAGTGATTTAAACATGTGTGAAAACAGTCATGTGACACACCATTGGAACGAGAAGGGCCGCAACTGTGAAGCTATCAAGCCCATTGTTGCACAAATAAACATAATTCCAACCCTAAACCAATAAATAAGCATATCGTACTCACACTTTGCGCACAGCGCACGCAAGTTCGTAAATATTGTATTGTCACGCTATCTACACAATACGTCATCTGAAAGCTGAGACTCCACAGATTTCAACAGTGTAAGCCATTTTCCGCTACGACAAACACCCATTGAACTAGCCGGAAAAGAACTTACATAAACAATCTTCCATTGTTATCATAACAACAAACTGTGTCTTACCTTTGTTGTTTTTGTTACCAAAAGTTGTGTTTGATTGAATAAATCCACTTGAAGCATAAATCCCATTGTCTCTCTATCATTTTGAGTGGGTTACAGTAACTTCTGGTTTTGTAAACATGGACCAGGAAGTGTTTCGCGTATAAAGTTGGTAGCCGCTTTCGATCACAACACATGCGTATAGCCATCTTTTGGACCTAAAATGCAATTGCACTGCATTGAAAGTCTGTTAGATTAATTTGATTGGTTCTGAGGTTTAAATTAGAGATAAGAGAAATAAAATTGACCAATGGGTTGTCGAGATAGCACTGTCATGCATTTCTATGGCAGTGCGCACCTTTTCATATTACAATATATATCTCAGAAAAAAAAATATTGCATTGTCAGTTTTGTCCAATATCGTGCAGCCCTGAAATACATACATAATCTAGTGATGATTACAAAATAAATCTCCATGGGAGTGCCACTGTCTTGTTCAGGAGCAGGCCGAGCGGCACAAACTGGAGATCGCTATGTGGGTTACTAGCATGCCTTGTAATGCTAATGAAATCTCGGTAACATTAATAAAACTTCATTTATTCATATCCGAGGTTTGCAGCGATACTTTCCAATGTTTTCTTAATTCTGTAGACTTTGTGGCTTTTATAAAAACGTTTGTCATAATTTTTCATAATTACGAGATCTTTCCTCATAATTACGAGGTCTTTTGTCAATATTACGAGATTAAGTGATAATTACAAGATATTAGGCAGATGTTTTTATTTCCAAATGAATGAATAAAAAAACAATTTGCAGTATTATATTAATTTTCAATTATCATTTTCAAAGGGGCATTGAATTGAGATACTTATACAGTATAAAGAGCTGGAAAAGTGGAAAGCCACTTCATTCCTTTGCTTTGCATAGACCATTGTCGTGTAATATACTGTAGCTGCCTATACATTTTGTGTTTTATGCAGCGTTGTTTTTTGTTGTTCTGTTCTCTGCCTACGTTGTTTACATGATACACATGCATGCACACATTCAGCTCTGATTTAAGCCATCTTGGTGCAGATTGCTATAAAAGAGTCATAAATTGTAATGGCCAAACTAGCCTTGCGTAAACAGTGTCTTATTTCAGTTGTGTGGTTTATGTTCAAACAGTGGTCCCACAAATGCACACATTCAGTGTCTGTGCACATACATTCACACACACCTACACGTGTGCATGGATACAGACATTCACACACACGTACAAATGTGCATGGGTACAGACATTCAGGGTGGGTCTCCATCCAACACAGAGTGGTGTTAAATATGCTATAAGATATGGTTATAAGATTTGTAAGAATTTTACCTCAGATTTTTTACCACAGACCGCTGAAGTCACGTTGTAATACACTTTTAAATTGTCTCTGCTTTTAATTGTAATGAAATCCCAGATTATTGCTGCATACATTACAGAAAATAACTTGTTTTCGTTTAAAACAAGACTGCGGCCAACACCTCCCACACCTGAAAACTCCACTCAATTAGTCTTGTGATATTTGCAAGCCTCTCAAGTTCCACATTGCCTAGCTACTCACAAATGTGTATAGTAAACACTTGAAATGGTGAAGTAGATTAGAGGCACTTACATTTGGAAAAGAAATAAAGCCACCTTTTCATCGCTACTCAAACCTTAACTTAACTTTCTCCCTCCTTCTTAAACAAAACATTTCATGGAATTCAAAGAAAAAAAAATCTGCTTGAATATGATGTGTATGCACTTCAATATACCTATCAAAATACCTAAATATGAGGTTGTAAAGTAATGTTACTTGATTTTACACATTTAGCGTTTATTCTTTGCAGGTTCTTTCCACCTCATCAGGATGCTGCTGGATGAGTACATCCTGTTGGCTTTGGAAACTCAGTTTAACAATGACAAGGAACAGGAACTGAAAAACCTCTTGGACAGATACATGAGAAGTGCAGGTACTCGGAAGACACTCAAAAAGTATATTGCAATGTTACACTATCTCCTACTGGAGCACAACATTATATGTAAGCTGTAATAATAGAATAGAAAACACGAGGAAGTATATTGGTTAAGTGTTTTTAGTCTTTAAAATAGTATTGCTATAACAAAGATACATTACTGATAGTGATAAAGTGAAGCACAGTTTTAATAGTAAGTAAAAGGGATATTGAACTTTTTTTAAACCTCCACCATAGCTTCATTCACTCACACTGATGTTCGGCATGAAATAATCCCTCGTTCACAGTATGCAATGCGATACTGGTCTGGGGCAGGATAGTCTAGTGGTCTAGGTGTTGGACTCCCAGCCAGAAGGTCATGGGTTTGAGCCTCAGAGCCTCACCTGTAAGCATCCTTGAGCAAGATGCCTAACCCCTATCTGCTCCATGTAATAGCAGCATGTAATTGTAAGTCGCTTTGGATAAAAGTGTCTGCTAAAAGACCTAATTGTAATTTTTTCTATTGTTTCCTGAAAACATACTTCTAACAAAACTGTTTTCAAAAGGTGTGTTGAAATAACAGTATTAATTTTACTAGTATCCTTAAAAGCGTATTTTGCCAGATGTTTTTGTCATAGTATCTGGCTAGATCCTAAGCAGGGATCATACAGAGAGGCAGAACCCTTTGCCAGAGTGATCAGCAAAGGTTGCCATTTTTTAGCATGTGGTAATCATCACGCTTTAAGGCCAAAGTATCCTAATGCTTCCGCGGAGCGCTCTGGTCTACGGACAAAATTTCGTCATGCGCACAGTCCGCATGGTCCACCACAATTTTGTGTCCACGTGGACCTCTGCGATTGCGCATGTGCTACACTGAGCATGCTCTGTAGGCCCATATGTGGGCCGGAGGGGTGTCAAAATACAGTGGTAGTGCGCATGTGTTAAGCTCGTCTGCTGAGGTGTGTAACTGCACACACAATCAGGTGACAGGTACCACCCCTCTTTAGAGTATGTTCACTGATTGGGTTCTAGGACTAACCTTTTGTCATTGGCTCAATCCCATTCCAGAATTGTCAGTTCCCTCAGCCCTCAGCCCTCGTCTTAGCCCTTCAGCCTTGGGAAATCCCCATCGAAACAATTTTTTTGTTTTTTAGAAGTGTTTGTCCAGTGCACAAATTATGCAGGCAAGGTTCACTACAGGGTATCCTGCAACACCCTTGAGTAATAAAAATCTGTTCACTTTAAACCCAAATATCACAACAGCAAAAAACACATTTAAAATTTTTAAGCAAGTACAAAATTGTAATTTGTGTTAAAAAAAATTATAAAAAAGGTATTTTTAGATTTGATAGTGATTAGGGTTGGGCAATAGGTAAACATTTTGGGTATTCCATCCAAAATATCAGGTATGAAAGGACCAAATTTTTGCCTTAAAGTGGATACAGGCAACCGAGACAGAGCTCAACGCGTTATTATTACTCTGAAAACTAAGACGACCGGAGGGGAACACAATCAGCCCCACACCACAATATGCTGAATTGCTTTACCTAGCTAAAAACATTTGATATTTCACCATGTCTTATACAAAGTTTTCACATTCTTCCTGCTGATGCCTCATGCCTTATTGTCTGTATCACATAAGAGGTTGCATGCCCATCTACAAACCAATCAATTTCAAGTATAGTGAGACTCAGCCTACGCATGTGATTTGGTACTGTGGTGAAGTGTACTCGTAAAATTACAATGTGAAACAAAACCTAACCAGATCAAATGTAAAAAAAATGCCCTAAATAACCAAAACAAACATCGGCAAAACATCGGCAGAAAAAAGCAGTAATGTTGGACACTACCGTCTTGTCCTTTATTGCATGTGCGTAGTTATTCAGGAACATCAAAGGCTGTCTTGATTCCCTACTCTCTCACACAAAGTGACGTCTTTGAGTGTTTATTCAACCCAAGGGCTTAGGGGTGAGGGTTTAAAGTAAAAGCAAATGGGATTGAGCCATTGTATTACTTTCAGATGCCAGTAAAGCTGGATTCATGGCCTCGCCTAGTTCCTGCTTTCTAGCCAATCGCAACAAGGCTATTGCTGCCACTGACCAATCAGTGAAGAACGAATCACTCTCGGAACACACCTATATGTCTCTGTCTGCCGATCAGCATCAGGGCCTGGAAACTGGCATTGTTGTGTACCAGGCGACAGAACCTAATAGCTTCACCATTTCAGGTAAATCAGTTGTCATAGATATACAGATAGAGAAAAATAGATAAACATGTCATCTTTTTTTTCCTAAAATATGACGGTACATTACAGTTTTTGCTGTTTTTGACTGTGACTCCTTAAAACTGGAAACTACCATTGATAAGGTCTGACTCACTGAATGGTCGGTACCATTTAAAAATTAGGCAGAGATTCAGGGCTCTATACTGAGGCTACTACTATAATGGAATCAAGAAATGTATTTTTTACAATTAAATTTGAATTTAAAATTCTCTATTGATCTAATGTAACCCAAAGCCATTCTGTCCCTTAAATGTGTAATACATTTTTTTTCACCATCTGCACTGTTCCTTCTACATATACACACACACACACTCACACACACATCAATCAAAACACACAGGTGGTCAATTGGACTTCTGTCAAGCTAGCGGGCCCCTCATGACTCCACCTATTTCCCCTGCAACGCCAGTGCATCGAGGCTCTGTCATCAACCAGGGGCCCATGGCCGGGAGACCCCTGGCCACCTCCAACTCTTTCAACTCCTCGTCTTTTCACTCTTCATCTATTGTCAGCATCCCACAGCCTCCCCTGAGCCACCAGGCCAACTCCTGTATGTCATACCCGGAGACCCTGTATCACTGCTCTAGTTACTACACTGCTCCCACCACTTCCTGCTCTGCCCCCAGCTATCAAACCACACTCAGGTGAGGTTGGTTTAACATACATGTCAAAGGGCCAAAAAGCTACGGTCTTTGATATTCCAGTCAATATTCTGCGTAGTTCATTTGGGTTAAATCGTGAATTAGACCGTGAGTTTGAGTGTAATTTTTTCATAATTACAATGACTTTGACATTTAGTTAAACTTTGTGTTGAAGTTAAAGTTATGTGTTGTTTCTTCTTCTCTAGTTTTTAAAACCTGACATTGTGACATTAACAGAAAAATTATATCAGAATATCAATATAATAATAATCCCCTGTTATTTATAAATATATTTGGCTGAAAATGTTTTTAACTGTTATCAGGCCTCAGACACAAACCCAAGGCCTTGTGTCTGTTCAGTCTCAGATGTCGGCACTTGCATATCACCTTGCTCGGAACCCATCCTTCAGTGACCAGAGCAGCAACTGTGCTGCGTCTACTTATGGTTCTGTTGTCCGACCGTCATCCAGCTACAGCTCTGGTCTCGAGCCAGTTCAAACTGGCCCAGACCAGGGCCTGGACAGCCAGTCAGCAGCTGAAATGCTAGACTCGGGATATGGGTTTGTGGGGGCTGGTGTAAATCCTTCAGAAGGTGGATGTCGAGGACAGTTCTACTCTGTTTCCGGACAAAGTGGTAAGAAAAAATGTTGGTAGTTTCTAGTGCTCTTTTGTCTGAGGCTTAGGACAGTCTAGTGTTTGGGATAGTCTGGGTGTTTGACTCCCAGCCAGAACGTTGTGGGTTCAAGCCCCAGAATTGGCCTATCTCTAAGCATCCTTGACCAAACCTCTAACTGAGGGGACCTCTATCTGGATCCTTAGAAGCCTTGATTTTTCCCAAGTTTTTGCATCATCTGCTGCATTTGCTTACATTGCTTACATGCTGTTAATAGCTGTAAGCATACTTTGATAACTTTAATAATTTATAATGTGTAATTCACATTAAAATTATTTTAAATGCATACCAAATGGATTTAGTTTAAACAAAAGGTGTGGCTTGATTGCGTCTGTAGGGGCATTAAATACAGCGGTCAGAAGAGAATATCCCCTCCTGACTATCAGTTTAAGTTCAAAATACAACTTTTATTAACCATCAATTGAACAAGAAAAAATATATAAGGTGAAAGCACATAAACATGTTTAAACATATTCATCAACTTGGATTGTGCACTGTAATGCTAGAAAACAGGATCAAATATATTCAGTAAGTGGAGTTTGTATTTTTAAAATGAACACCATATGATTACCAGATTTATGTGAATATTAAATTACAACATTATTCTGATATATGTAAATATTGGCACCCAAAATACATCTGCGTTTTGGAACTGACATATCTGTAAATTTTGAATCATTTGGACAACCAGGCTTCCATTTTGTGTTAGGATACTATGGCAACAGTAATTACCTGGACACCCAACGCATGATGTCATTAGTCGAGCAGCATGTGTCCGTCATCAGCACTGTGGGCAGTCTCCGCCCATTCCCCCCCACCTACTCTGAGGTGCATGACCCACTAAATATCTTGGATGACCCTGGAAGGAAAAACACTGGACCATACTACAACAGCATGGAAATGGGGGGAGGTCAGCACTAAAATTACAGTAATTTACAGAGAAATGAATGGATTCAACGATGAATAGATAATATCTATAACAGTAATATCTTCCATTACCATTTCCTCTGTAGCCCCACTCTGTACATCCTCAGACTCCGCTCCCTGCATGTACGGAGGCCCACCCCAGTTCCAATCCCAAGATCCTTTGCTGTCCCAACGTGTGGGGATGTCTACTTCAGAGGTGAGGGACTTGGTGTCTTCTCTGCCTCCCATTAACACTGTCTTCATGGGCACAGCAGGAGTACCATAACAGCCATACAACAACTTTTCCTTGTGGGTCTATTTTTTTCTACAGTCCTTTCAGCACTTGTAATTCCCCTGAAACTCACATAATCACATCACAGAATGGTTCTTGTGCAATTTTCCAATGTCTAATTCCAATCAATTTGCAACAAAAACTGAAAGCACCTGCTCTTTAAATGCTTTTAAAGGTATTAGGGATCTTGCTCAAGGATGCTAGGTATGCCAGGCTTGTTGGGGATTGAACCCACAACCTTTCTAGGGTTTTTTAGTTAACTCATCTTAACATATGCAAACGAGTGAAAATGATATAAATTGTGTTTTCAAGCACACTAATTAGGACTCAATGTCCCAAAGTTCACTGTGTCATGTATTCTTCTAACTATTTGAATTTTGGCACTATTTGAAAACATTGATAGTATACTGATTGACATTGATTATGTTCTACTTTAGCTCTAACATGAAACACAAATTTATCCTGCAATCATTGTATAGGCCTGACACATAATAAACTTATAAACACTGTTAACATTTTAAAATATGTATACTTAAAAATAGTAATATTTCAAATGTTAACATTAAAACTAATGTTCATGATTGTGTTATTTATTTTTGTTGTTGTGCATTGACATGGTGTACAGAACTTGTTGCATTAAAGGGGAATTCCGACCAAATTAGACCTGAACCTAGTTTTACCTTGAGCATTTTTTTTCTATCGTACGGTTTGTTTCCATTGTATTTATATTAAGTCTCAACAACAAAGATCACCAGAATGCTATAAACTTAGTTGCACTTTTATTTATTTAATTGTTTTATTACATTTTGGTCACAAATTTTGGAAACATGACATGACACACAATAACCAGACCCGGCTCCAGACACAAATTCACGGACGGGCTTGCCATTATTTTTGGGGGGGCACAAATTAAATAAATCTCATCATGTAACATTATCTTGCAAATGAGTATTGAATGAATGCATACAGGTCTACACGTTTACCAAATTTTATTTGGTATTGAAACAGCTTAAACAAATAGGGTTAATTGCGTTAGCCTAAATCATTGACAACATGGCG
>JAODLI010074635.1:0-12992 GCA_027575585.1 Percopsis omiscomaycus | reverse complement strand
ACACACACACACACACACACACACACACACACACACACACACACACACACACACACACACACACACACACTGTGTCTAACTCTAGTGACACACTTCAGTGTGAGCACAATGTCCTACCAAACAGCTGCTTGCGTCCTACCAAACAGGCTTAATTGTGTCACAGGTTTATGACTACAAACTGTGGCTATTTGTACTACTGTTCTAATAGTCCTAATTCTGATTTAATGGGGGTGAGCCACATTAATGTAAAGCTTATTCTGATAATGAGCCAGTAATCCTCTTTGGAACATGGTTCATGATTGGCTTGGCTGTTCTGGATCAAAGGCACTGTAATCTGTCGTGGATTTTAAAGGAGATTGTTGAAGGTTGAGGAACTCAGATGAGATTATTTGCCTGTCCTGGTTTCTAGATCACTCTAAAAAGGTTTGTCAGTCAGCCCCGAATGACGTTGTTTCGGTTTGAAACACATGAGCGCATGGGCCTCCCACACAGTGCTGAGTGACTTATACTGCTCTCTTCACCTCTCCCTATACAGTGCTCATAGGCTGACGTCTTCTCTACCCCTCCCCTCACTAGAGTGGGCTGGGGCTAAAGTTTGGGTTTCTGGCGGCACTATGGAAAGGTTGTTTAATGCTAATGTTTAATAGACTACAAAACTCTTGATGAAACGGTGTGACAACTTAAGCCATCCACTTGCTACCTCGATGCTCTACCTACGAGTTAACAGCTCTCTGCAACTTTACAAAGCCCTGAAAACTGCAGTTAACACAATCGTATAGTGTATTGTTAAAACTAGCATACAGATTGTATTCATTTTGAATTTAAACTCACAAAAACATGAAATGCCATGGTCATTAACATTAACGTTTTTCATGGCCTTTCTAATGTTCTTTTCTCCCTCTATGTTAAAAAACTTGACATTGATGAATGCTTTTCAATTAACAATTTAGTAATGGGCACAATGTGCAGCTGATGACACCGTAATGAGTGTAGAGCATGTGCAGAATTAAAAGTGGGGATTTCAAACTAACATCCTCAGGATTCCTCAGCATGAATAGTGGTTCAGCAATAACAAGCCCAGCGGGAGATCCAGCTCATCCAGCTGGGTTTTTCCACCAAAACCCTTCCTTAGTCACTGAGCGACCAGCAATTGATTTTGTTGTTTATGAGCTTAGTTATAGAAATTTGTCTTTGTTGTGAACTGAAGGCTCATAAAGGAAAGATGGGAGAGAAAACACATTTGGTACTGACAAACGCACATTCAGAGTTATGAACTACAGTGGTTAGCTCATGAAGACTACTGTATTGGTGCTTTTTTCTTGTCATGGAAAGGGCAGATGATGGATGTTCTCATAGTTTTCAGCTGGCAAGTCCTTAAAGATTGACAGCAGTGATGGATGCACTGTATATGATGTGTGTGTTCATGTGTGTGTGTCTTCAGGGTGACTTTACCTGGAGAAGCATGTCGGGGCGAAGTGTTGGACTGAAGCCTGTCCCCCTGCAAAGTCTCTCCGAGCTGGAGCGGGTTCGACTCCAGGATGTGGTGTTCAGACGATTGCTGCAGGACTTTGAGCTGGGCTGCCAGTTCACCATGCCTAAAGGTACAACACACACACACACACACACCAACAGAACTGTTGTCTTTTCCAATTAATGTCCAATTAATTTTCATTTATTTGTGTATTTCCCCCGCCCTGGCTAAACTATTCGACATAACATGTTGAAAGGCAGAAACATTTGGTTTTAATATTAAGGTCTGTGGGGCACGGAATCATTGGTAGTGGTTGTTTCTCCCTCAACCCAGCCTTAGCTCGCTCATGGATCATGGATCCCTTATCCTCATCTGGAGGCGATCTGGAGCTCCAATGCTAATGTATGAAAGATGCCTGTGACTCATGCAATACTATATTTATAAAAAGTAATCAAAGGTACAGTGTGATGTAATATTTTCTCGTGTAACTGTCAGTTTTAAGCTGTCTTGCTGTCAACATATGAATTTGGTTTGTTATGCTCATGCCTTAGAGCTGTTAGGGAGTAATATAAATGAGAGGTCCCACTACCCATTTCATTCATGTTGTATAACCATTTTGGGAACATGCAGTGAAATGCTTATGCTAAAAGCGTATTTCCTCTGTCTCTTGTTTCAGACGGCCAAAAGCGTAAAAAGTCCCTCAGGAAGAAGTTGGATTCATTATCAAAAGAGAAAATCAAAGACAAAGGTATTGTGGACCTGAGTATATTCATCATTATAGGCGACCTGTCTATATGTCTTGTCTGTGCTGTTGTGTGTCAAGTACATGGGCGTTCCAGTTCAGTACCTTCCTTAAAAATGGTCTACATTTTGTGATAATATTATTGTTAGTCTTTCCAACCTAGTGAAGATAAACAGGGCTCCTTTTAGCTTTGTGGGAGAACCGTTGAAACGAGTCCAGTGGACCTTGTTCCCTCTATCCAGCTGGACTATGTTTTCTCACACACTCGGTCAGCCACGGAAAGTAGAAATCTTTGATCCGTTTGGCTGATGCTGTGTGGAGTAAAGCAGGCATTCTCAGCTGTTAATACCCACATAGAACTGAGAGGAAGTGTATATAGTAAAAGAGGCCTTCTGAATACTGCTGCTCGCCTCAACTACTGCATGCCGCCCCCCTCCTGCCACAAATGTTGGCAAGAATGAGAGGTTTTCTGTTGGCTGGCCAGTCAAGGGAAATAACAAAAACAGTTGTGAGAGGTGGCTCGGTCTTCACAGCCCATCCTCAGGCACGGCCACCCCCATCTTTTGTCTCCATGTACAGTGAATCTTTATAAAGAATGCGTTACCTAGCCCTGGACAGAGAAAGCATAGGAGTTTGATCATAAAACCATGCATTTCTATAGCTGTATGCATTTAAAAAACAACATTTCAGTTAAAGAAAGTCAGACATAACACAGCATGGTGATACTCAAACAAGCAAATGTGTAATCTAACATGATTGACAGGATTGACGCCGAGCCAGTTCTGTGAACTCTATATTTCATTAATGTGTTCCCTCCTGTGCTGCACAGACACTCTGCCTCAGGCGTTTGGCATACCTCTATCACAGGCCATATCCAACGACCGCATACACAAGCAGCGGCACGACCCCGAGCAGGAGGAACGCCGGGAACCCAGTGAGCTGATGCTGTCCTTCCTCCACCTAACCTCCAGCTCCAAGAAGACCAGCAAGGACTTCTCCAGCAGCAACTCCTCCCTCAGCTCCACCTCGGAATCCCCCATCGAGGCGCCGCTGCCCAGCGCGGTCGAGGCGGCCCCGCGAACGCGCAGGAGGGTAGGCTAAAATAAAAAAAATGAAAACCCCTTTGAACCCACGACCTCCGGAAGGAAGGAAGTGGTGCTTAGCGTGCCACTCCAGTGTGGATGCACATGCACACATGCAAATAGGGAAACATACACAAACACTGCCTGAGACACTGTCATAATAGCGTAAGAAATGTGTAAACACTACCAAATGTATGGACTTTTAGTGTCATGAACCGTCATGGGGGTCCGAATCATTATTTGGAGAACCCTGATGAGCTGCTAGAAAAAAGCCCACATGGGTCGCCTGGTAGTTCTGTGATGTTTCCCTTGGCACAGTTTCAGCAGATGACTAAACAGTTGGAGTGGGTTCACGCCGCCATTAAATTGTTACACCATATGTTAATGTGTTTGCTTCATGACTTGTTTATCAAGACTCCATGACCGTATGATCCTCCACCATCTGCTTGTGGCAGGGCGGAGTGTCTGTGGATTGCATCACCGACCTCGATGATAACCAGTCTCGGCTCCTGGAGGCCCTCCAGCTGTCTCTTCCCGTTGAGACACCTAGTAACAGGAAGAACCAATGCAATAAGAAGCTGAGCCTTAACCCGATATACAGACAAGTGCCTAGGGTTGTAGACAGCTGCTGCCAACACCTGGAGAAATATGGTAAACATTAGCAAAAGTAGCTAAAGTTTACTAAGTAAGGTTTTGACCTCAATTTAGCCGTTAAGTCTGTGGCAGTAATGTCTAGCCAAGTCACCTGAAATGTTCTTTGTTAACGTGGCTTACCTTGATGTCTCTGTTTTGAATGTCCCGTTGTAAATTAGCTTCTAAAGAGTGCTCCAATCAACATTGTGTGGGCGGAATCGGCCTGTTTTTGTTTGTTTGGGGCTGTGTTCAGTTTGCTTAAACACAGCAAACAGAACAGAACTGTGGACCTGAATGACCATTCCTCTAAAATGTTAGGCTAGGTTCCAGAACTCTTTTTTAATTTTTTAATGTGTGCCGCGTTTTGTGGGCGTAACAGAACGGGAACAGTTGCTTTGTTATTATAGTCATATTATCAGCCATGTTGACTGTGTTCTCCAATCCACATCCCAAATCTTCCCTGCAGGACTGTATGAGTAGCATAATGTGTATAGGGACAACAATGAAGGCCCTCTTTACTGTCACAGTTATTTATTTGATTTAATGATGAACATTTACAATTAGTACTGATCTTTTTTTATTGTATGTCTTGAATTAAATCTGCGGCACTGATCTGTTGGCACTGTCGTTTTATTTGTTTTCCCTTTGTCTAGGCCTGCATACGGTTGGAATATTCCGCATTGGCAGCTCTAAGAAGAGGGTTCGACAGGTAAGTCTGGTTTGGTGCAAATTTTTCAGTGTGAAAATAATAAGACAAAAAATAAATAACGCAAAATTTGTTTATGATGGTCAAACCTGGCGTTGTGTTCCTCACAGCTCCGAGAAGAGTTTGACCAGGGGATGGAGGTCCAGCTGGACGCCGAGCACAGTGTCCACGATGTAGCCGCATTGCTTAAAGAATTCCTCAGGGACATGCCGGACCCCCTGCTGACCAGAGAGCTCTACACAGCCTTCATTAACACAATGTGTGAGGAACACACACACACACGCACACACACACACACACACACACACACACACAGATGGTGTCTTCGTATTTGATCATTTCCTCAGTGGTGTTTTTGTAATTGACCCCTGGACGGTCTTTATCTTCTGCAGTGTTGGAGGATTCAGATCAAGAGAACGCCATTCAGCTCCTGATGTACCTGCTTCCTCCCTGTAACAGTGACACGCTACAGCGCCTCCTACAGTTCCTGTTCACCGTGGCAGCTCGTTCAGAAGACGGTGTTGACAGCATGGGCCAAGAGGTGGGGAATTGTGGTGTCCCTATTTGTGTTGTGTTACTGTTTTTGTGTCAACCTTCTCCCTGCTCTTTGATCATTGATGGGGACAGTAGAGGTGGGGACAGTTAATTGTGTCCCGCAAGTATTAAACCGAAATTCCTAGAGCATGAGGCTGCTATACTGCAGCAAAATGGGAATCTGATGATTCTTTCACCAGCACTCATGATCGCTTGTATACGGTAGACTGATATATATTGCTTTTAGTCATAAGGTACTCTGGTATGGTATGTTTCTGTGTTTCTTATGCCGTCAAAGATATAAATTGTTCCCCGTTGCGTTTAGATCACGGGAAACAAGATGACAGCCCTGAATTTAGCTACCATCTTTGGCCCCAACCTTTTGCACAAGCTGAAAAACGCGGACAAAGAATTTGCGGTGCAGAGTTTTGCGCGCGCGGAGGAGAGCACAGCTATCATCGGTGTGGTGCAAAGGATGATCACAGCATATGACTCTCTCTTTATGGTACGTTCTATTTCCGCAATATGTTCTAGTATGTTAACCCACATGGATTTTTAATACAAATTACAGGATACCATGGTCAGTGTCCAACTTGAGTTCAGCTGGCGAACAAACTGTATCTCTCTGAGTCATCAGTTCACAATGTCACCAAGTGTTTATAGGGGAATGCTGGAGCTTAATAGAGTGGAGTCTCATAATGAAAAGTAAATACTACATTTTATACGTTTTGAGAAAAGCTAACAACTTTCATGGACTCACAATCATAAAATAAAGACGCATTACAGTAAAACCAACAGTTCCGTGCAGTTTGTTTTTACAATTTAGGCACTTAGCAGATTATACAATGCAACTTACAGTAAGTATTTAGGAGGACGTAGCGGTTAGGCATATTGGGATGATCTCCCAGACCACTTCTGAGTCCTTTAAGATTGAGTAGGCCATGACAAACAAAGAATGCGGAGCTCTATTTTAGTTTGTTTTTCTTTTTTTTCTTTCAACCCTTCCAACCTTTTCATTAAGACACTTGTGTTGTAATGTAGTTCAGTAAAGACATGTTTGTCCTTTGACCCATCAAGGTGCCTGCTGACCTGCAGAATGAGGTTCTGATCAGTCTTCTAGAGACGGACCCCGATGTTGTGGATTACTTACTACGGAGGAAAGTCTCCCAGTACTCGTGAGTAGGAGCCTCTGCCATATTGGTTATTGTAAAGAATCCAAATGAACAAATGAGTCATTTCATCAATTACTATGCAGATCAAATGATGTAAATGTTAGTGACACAGAAGTTTAGTCACATGTCAAATCCCAAACAGGGTGGCCAGCCTTTTTCTTTATCGGGTAGTTTAAAACACACAGAGCATGTTTGTGAGTGTGTGATTATATGTATTTCAGGACATCCAGATACAGTTCGAGTATGGGCAGTTGTGGTAGAGAAGAAGCATTCAATGTGTTAAAACTCTTTAGCTCCCCCTGTTGGTATGTTAATGTAAGACAATGCTCACTCTACCACAACTACTAAGTCTAATCAACTACAATTTGAATACCTAAAGTAACAATTAATGGCAAACCAAGTGGCACGCCCTCTTGTTCTGCAGAGGCTCTGGCACTCTACAAACAGGGAGGTCCTTCTCTCGGAGTGACAGGCGCTTATCCTCTGACTCTAACAAAGCGTCAAGCGGAGATGTGTCTCCCTATGACAACAACTCCCCTGTGCTATCGGGCCACCTTCTCTCTCAGTACCAGGGTGGCAGTAGCCCACTTCCAGACAGCCTCTTCAGGACCTCTGAAGACTACAAAGCCAGTAGCTTCTCTAAAGATGGGCCTAAACCATACAGCGGTGAGCGTAAAACCTATTTTAGCAGGCTCATTAACATAAATTCATATGCTACAGTGATAGATGTATTACATTCAACCAATACATGTGGTTCCTTGTACTGTTTCTCTTCCTTAGAAGCCCCAGATGAGCATTTTTGGGGAGGCTGGGATGCACTTCTCAGCAACACGTTGATGGGCCTTCAGATCACCGGTAACACTGACATGTAATGTTATTGTTCCATGTTAAGACATGAATGAATGCCCCAATATAAACGAATAGTCTCGCTCAGGTTCCCATGGGGACACGTCGGAATGCGAGTCCTGCGGATCCTCGGAGGGGCTCGACAGTTGCCAAGGCAACAGAAAGCAGCCCGTCCTACTGTCGCAGAGCTCATTGGGCGTCGCGGCGCTCAGGCCACACCTCCCTGTGACGCGCTGCAGCAGCGGTCCCCACGACCAGAGAGGACAGAGGCAGCCGTTGCCATCGCCGCCCCAGACACTCCACAGCCAATCAGGAGCCATCAGCTCGGAGGACTTGGCGGGAAGGACGGCACACCCTGGCGCCGCTTCTTCCCCGCTCAAGGGCGGGCCGGACGGCTTGTCTGCCCTTCTTGGAGACCCCCGTGTCTCTCACTCCACCCCATCCCTCTTCACGTACCGGCCTGGCGATCCCTGGGCCCAAGCCCCACAGCGGGCCCCAAAGAGTGGCTGCCCCGACCCCCAGCCCGCGTGCCCCGCCACCGTCTTCCGTCCCCCCGAGGCTCGGGAGGCCAAATGGCACATCTGGCAGCTTCTGGCAACAGAGAATGCAGACTCCCTCCCAGAAACCCTGGTGTGACGTGTGCAGACCGGCCCTGTTGCAACGCACTGCTACCGTCTGTCTGGCATTCACATGGGTGAATAATGTACTGCTTTTTATCGATGGGAAGGATGGATGCCTGGCTGTCTCCAGGGTGACGGCAATCCTTTAATGATGACGTATTGTTGTCATAAATGTACTGAGTTGGTTATCCGTGTAGAATAATTCATTTTGTAATAACAGTATTATGTAATTTTATATATAGTATTTTTATACTAAATATGTTATGTTATTGGTTATAGAGAAATCCATGTGTTGGTACAATCTATATATTTTTGCTTGCAGCACATTAAACTAGCAATGAATGTTATGGATGTATGTTTTCAAAGCATTTCTTGTGAATGTTCCCTCTTGAATGTAGTGTAAATTTGATGAAAAATCATGATATTGTAATATACTGATACTTATCTACTCTCATGGTGACCTTTTGTATTGCACTTTTAATCTTAATACTCCACGTTAGCACCCCTTTTGTGACATGGTAATTTTTCAGACAACAAAGACTGGAAGATACATTTTCATTTGCAAGTCATTACCAAACGAGCAACTGTATGTCATGCTGAATTGAAACAAGGTGACAAGGGACTGTTTCATTGTAACACTCATTTTCTGCTTGAATGCCCCTCAATTGTTTTGTGTTTGCGATGCGAGGAATAATGGTACAGCAAGACTGTTTATTCTGCCAACATACTGTAGATAACTTGTTTTCCCAATGCGACGTGAATTAATCGCAAACAATTATCAGTGCTGTCAGTGTGTCTATTTCAGCTAAACATCTCATTCAACCAGCATTTCATGCTGTGATAAAATTGTCTCCTGTGGTGTAGTCACACCAGCACTGCAAAAGGCTTATTTTTATATAACCTGCATAGCAATTTTAGTACATTTCTAATTTATATAAGACAGGCAGACTAATAATTAATCACAATAGCTTTCAATCAGGCCCACTGAATTTAGTTACTTGCCTTACTTACTATTTGCCTGTTACTTGCTAAGTGGAATTGCTTGTGTTGTTGGTCAGTCAGTGCCCAGCACAGTTGCAACACTCTTGCAACGCTTTTGAATGTACTTTATTTGCAAAGAGAAATGCAGTTAAGATGCAGTAAGCATATAACCTGATACGGTTTAAAAAAATAAAATAAACATGAGCCACAGAATAACACATGATGTAATACTGGTGTAATTTTGGGTTAAAGCATTCCCTGAAATGGTTGGGAGAAATTAGTCAGTTCCCGGTGTATAGAGAACTCTACCCCCAAGAATATCATCAGTTATCCAAACAGAACATGCTAAGTATGAGATTAGTATAGCCTATCAATGCTTATCAATGTTGTTTGTATTAAACCGAGTTCCAAATTTAAACAAACATGTCAAATGAACAATCGTAATCATCTCTACCACACATATATCACTTTATAGGTTCTGAATTTTTAAACAAATATTTCCGTTTATTTTTTGTTTAATGTATCAATAGTATAGTTTAAATCGTTTTAAATATTGCAATATTGTATGTAGTGTTGCAGAAACAATTACATTGACTGACCATGAGAGGGCAGCATAAGCTAAGGAAAGGCCGCCTGATTCTGTCAGGAGGACTTGGTGCCAAACAGCAGTTTTGTTGAATTGAGCCGTTATGTTGTAGTAGCCTATAGTGGAGTCGACCTTGATAAAGCATTTCATATTAAATAATAGTACAAAGTCATTACTATAATGGATAAGTATTATAGCTGTTTTTAATAGGCACCTGTCGGGCTGGTACAGTGTTGTGCTCTTGGGTGAACCACCAAAGTACCTGTGTGCTAATGTGAAGATACAGTAAACAGAGCTATAAAAGCTAACTGTAACCTGTTACAGACTTTACATTTAAAAGTATAAATTATTGTTCTCTTCATATATAAGTTTAATAGAAGTGTCTCAGTGAGTTTTGTAGGGTACTGTACTGTAAGCGTTGTTTAAGGTTATAGTGTTGCTGATTCAAGCAAGAAATAAATAACCCGGTAGTTATTAGCTTTTGAATGAAACTCTGTTAATAATTAGGTCATTTAGCAGAAGCTTTCATCCAAAGCTACTTACAATTACATGGACCAGATAGGGGGTAGGCATCTAGCTCAAGAATGCTAAGAGGTAGGCCAAATCTGGGGCTCAAACCCACAACCTTCTGGCTGGGAGTCCAACACCTAGACCACTAGACTATCCTATACCCTAACCATGACTCCCTATGTTAGGCGTGGCCGGGGGATTTCCTCAGCACTGAGAAATGTGGTTAAAACTTTGTGGGCCATATCGGCTCCTTGACTGTGTGGGCCGAGCCGCTGGTCGCTCGACACCAAACAGTCCCAGCCTGACTAGACACAGGATGTCTGGATGTGTTTTACAGAGAATCTGGCCAGAGTCACTGCTGTTTACCTCGCTTTTCCATCTGCACCACAGAACGGAGAAGGCCGACTTCACACATGCACGTACGCACACACACACATTCCTATTGAACTTTCTAACCACTAACAGGCAATGCGGAGAAGAAAACAGCCTCAAGAAAACTCATTCCCCACACAGCTCCTGAGAGTGGCCACAAACAATCAACTTCAAATGTTCTGATTCCACATCTTATCTGTGCAGCACTGAAGGATGTAAGTTGATCCTTTGGCGGAGAGAGTACCATCCGCCACCCACAGGGGGGGTCTGTCCCGTCTGGATTCTGTTCTCTGGCATCAGCAGCAGCTGGGCGGAGGACAGAGGAAGGTCATGACCCAAAAAATGAGGTTGGATGTCCAGAGAACACAGACCCCTAGTTTTTCCTCAATGAGCTCAAGGTTGGAAGTGAAGTGCTGGTCTCTCCAGAGCCAGGGTTGAACTCTGTGGAGCTCATTAAGTCTTTTTGTTAGCTCGTAACAAAGGTTGCGCTTTCTCTCTTTTTTAAAAATCATTGGCTGCATTAACATCTGCTGTGGATGCTTTTTATATGTATTTTAGAGTTTTAGATTCAGTGAGTTTAATTTGTGAAGCCAGTGTATCTGGCAAAGCACCCTTAAGCCTATTTCATTTTCAGATATAATAGATTTAACACCAAAAAAAGCTCCCTTATCTTATCTTATGTTATCCATAGTCAAGGTAATGGGCTTCAAGGAAAGAAATGATTAGGGATTAAACTAAGGCTCTTAAGAAAGTCGGAAAAATATGAACCATCATACTGCATGCCACAATGTTTAAGTAATCAAAGGAAAACATTACAAGCGAATATTTGTCTTTGCATGGATCCTCAGAGGGAAACCAGGACCATGCAATGAGGATACCAGATAACATGCTTTCAGCAGCATCGGATCTGTGTGTTGTGATGTTTTGTGTGAGCATGAAGGCATGTGAGCCAACACAGCTGTCCTCGATATACTACATCTATATTGACAGCTCTGTCTTTCTCCAGCTGAAACTGCCCTTGGGTCCATGCATGTGATGCAAAATACAGTCTGCTGGGACAAGAGATCACTTTGGGTCAGCACCAATATGTCCATGTTTCTGGCAACTGACCTGGCAAATGATTAGTTGTTGATGAGAATTGTGTCAGCAGTGTGTGCTGCCTTCCCACTCCAGTAACAATCAGCGAATTTTAAAGCAGAACAGCCTCATTCCTCCCACCACCATCAGATATTTCACAGTGCCCAGATGTTTTTTCCAGAGCAGCTTGTTAAAATACAACTTAGAAAAGACAATGGTTTTCAAAGCTTTTTAAAAAGTGCCACAAACACGTCATTTTTTTAGGATATTTTAGAAATGGTTGTCTATAACTTTGGTTGTGGTAATGCATTCAAGTTTAAACATGCCCACACACTGTATATGAGTATGAAGTAGTCTACTATACTGTGCATAAATTGGCAGCCAGAATACTCTGAAGCCAGGCAAGACCTCTTTCAACAGGGCAGGCTGCATTCCTTGTGCACCTGAATACTGCATTTGACCTGAACACTTTCACGCATTGAAGTGGTTTATTCACCATTTGTGAGGGGTGACTGACAGCATTTACAAAAGATAACCTATTGTATGCATGCTAGTTAATATTCCATGTCATTCCCCCATTTGAAGTTTACATTGATCAGAGGAGAAATGCGCAGCCAAAGCAGGAGACACATCGCACTAAATCTTGTTCTAAACATATAATCATGCCTTTTATGCATCAAAGAACGTGCAAACAGGCAATAATTAAGCAGATGACGTGTCTAGGTAATAACAAGCCATTTTATTTTTATTAGAGAACTTAAAATTGGTGGAAAGATCTTTAGGGTTATGCTAGCTAATGCAAGGTCTAGCGGGAAAGTGTGGCAACGCTTTTTGACGCTATTTCACACAGCCTGACATACTTGCATGCTGATGTGCTCGTGTAAGCTATGAACCTTGATATGAGCTCACAATTCCAAGGAAGGATTAGTCCGTTTTCGGCCACGCTCAGAGGACGAACTCTCATTATCGTGAGAAAATCCAATTCTCCGTCGTTTAATAGCAATGTCTTTTGCTGCCTGCTGTTGTGGACGCTGAAGCACAAGCATCATTTTTCTTTGCCCAGTCTCTGCGTTGGTAACCCGATGGAGCAGCCCAGGGCCATGTGGAAGAGAAACCATCCATCCCTATTAACAGGCACTGACTTTTAATATATTGCAAGCAGATTGCCCCCCGACACACACACATTTTTATCCAGCTGCTTTTTTGGGTGGGTTTAGCCTACACAGTAGGCTAACTGTAGGCACACAAGAAAGATAAAGATCCACTACTGTGGGACTTAAAGGTTCACTCCTTGATTGTGGCATGGCGCCTTAGGTTTCCTCCCGAGCTCACGGTTTATGTTTTTAAAACAAACTCCACAAAACAGAAAGAGCCTATGAGTGATGTAGGGGGTGGGGTCATAATGCTGGTGTCAACTACAAGTGTATACCATAAGCGTTTAACATAAGCGTATACACCCAAATCAATGAGTGCATTGTGCAAGGCCAATGTATTTATTTTTATTTTTTCAAGTTAATGCCAGCTCCCCTGGGGTTAAATATTTCTCTCAGCTCTGTGCTCCTGTGTGAACCTGTAGAGCAGATGGGATCCAGAGAGTGTCAATGAGGTATGTGTTTGTGCACACCCATCTCAGGGGGGGGGGGGGGGGGGGGTACCCCGG
>JAODLI010074634.1:0-12995 GCA_027575585.1 Percopsis omiscomaycus | reverse complement strand
GTGTATGTATATGTGTGTGTGTGTTTGTGTGTATATATTATATATATATATATATACACACACAAACACACACACACATATACATACACACTGATACACTGTATATAATATACACTCGCCGGCCACTTCATTAGGTAGCGAAACGAATGCAGTCTAATACAACAGTCCTGCAATAAATCTCTCTCAATGATTGTTATAATGTTCAGTTTATGTTGAAACCCTTTAAACTCTAGATATCGTTTTGGTCTTAGCATTTATGATTTGTCTCAACCTTGTGTGTTAAAATGAAGCACACAGGCATATTTTATATACAGCCATGGAAAAAATTAAGTGACCACTGCACATTTTTTTTAAATATAATATAAATCTAAGAAATATTTTAAAGAATATAGTAAATAATTGTGAAAAATATAAATATTAATATATTAAATATGACTACAATTTATATATATTATTATTATATTATATTTTTTAAATGTGCAGTGGTCTCTTAATTTTTTCCATGCCTGTACACTCACAGAGGTGGCGATTCAACTGCATGGTTATTTTGGAGGATGTACTTTGTAGTGCTGTTGAATTGCGTTGTACTGTAAGTACTGTAAGTGTTTCTATTATTTTGGCCACCTCATTTAAATCAGTGAGGCTAGGGTACATAACACAAACACCTTTGTGTTTAATTCAATACAGTTTAACAGCACTACAAAGTACATCCTCCAAAATTATCATACAGTTGAATCGCCACCTCTGTGAGTGTATATACTGTATGCCTATGTGCTTCGTTTTAACACACAAGGTGAAGAGAAATCACAAATGCCAAGACCAAATGGATATCTAGAGTTTAATGGATAGGGAAAATGCATCTTGCTAACTCATCAAGTTCCACATATTGAACAGATCAGGGTATCAGGGTAAACACTGCTGCAAATAAACCTAATAATGGGAACTGATTCAAGTGTTCAGATGGGAAACATTGCTTGCTAATAAGCACACCTACATCAAGTACCCATTACTAATTGCATTTGCTCTGGTTGAGTTTACCCTGCCAACTAGGACGGGAGTAGGGCATTAAGTAACTTTAGTATGTTTCATAAAGCTACTCTCTACCAGATCCATGCAGAGAACAGTTATAGGACCAGAGTGGCCCTATAATCTAGGTCCTATAATCGGAGTTGGACAGAAAACCACATAGTGATCAGTAGATTAACCATCGATGGCAATATCCTGAACCCTTTCCTTCAATGTCTCCGTCAAGCTTGATCCAATGGGCTGTACTGGAATCTAGCAGGAGTTCTCAATCTTGTTCAGATCCAAGCTTGTCTTGGTTGCGGTACATACTTGTGAACTGATTGACCTTTTCACATTGTGCCTTTGGTATGACCTTTCCTTGGCACTTTCAGTGGCTTGGAAGGTGCATGCGAGGGCAAGCAAATAACTGACGAAGCATGTGCTTAAAGTCATTGCTGGCTACCGTATCAAAGGAGGGAAGGCCGCAATATTCTACCGCTGTTAATACATGAACAAGGACAACTTGTTCACACTGACTGGAAGAACATCAACAATTCAACCTGATTTAGAGAACACTTTTTTGACATGCTGCTTCAAAACCACAACATAATGAGACGCTGTTATGCAATAAAAGAATACAAGAAAACATCACTATAGAGACATCACATAGAGAACAAGGGGTGGTGCGAAAAAGAACATAACCTCAACTGATCCCCTGTGAGTCCACACAAGGTGTGTGTGTGTGTGTGTGAATATGCGTATATGGAAGGTCAGCCTAAACTCCCAGCAGTAGAGCAGCTAATTTCCAGTGACAGAGGGCTCTTTTCATCGTGCCCTCCCCCTGCCTGTCTTTAATTATTAAAGAGGGGCCACACCAAAGGGCCCCGCATCATCTCACTTTTGATGCCTTTTAAATGGGAGCCTGCTGACAGACTGAGGCCAGAAGCAATGTGTGAGTGTGTGCGTTACCTGTGACAGCCCCTGAATGCTAATGTTGTTAACAATGCTATGTTCATTAAGCGTTGCATCTGGCGGGGCCATGGTGTGGATAATCCCAGCTAAAGCCTAAATCTTTTCATATGAGATCCAACGCCAGTAAGCTGAACACTTAGCATGCACACTAACTGCATAGAAGATCTCCATTCTCCATCCAAGATGCCAGTTAAGAATTCTCACCGTGGTGTACTAAAAGGTCATGAGTTAAAGTGATCCCTGGTCAACAACCAAACCCGGCTCTATGTAGTGTAAAATCGTATGTACACCCAGACACATGCACAAACCGCCGTCTCGCAACTCACAGTGGCTTGGGTCTGGGCGCTGAATTCGGCCTCCATCTTGGCCAGCCTGCGGTTGGTGTCCTCCAGTAGCTCCTGGATGTTCTCTGTGTGTTTCTTCTGCAGCTCAAACTTCTCCTGCTCCATCCCTGACAAAGCAGCATGCAGCTGAAGGGACAGTGATCAACATGTCAGTCACAGACTGGCCGTGGTATTATATTACTTTTATACTGCTCAGAATTATTTTACCCTAGGTGCCAGCCTCGCTAGCAACCCAATGCTAGCTCTGCTAGTGTCTCGCTGTTTTTCCATTCAAATATTTGGCGCAGTGGCACTTTTTGCGAGTCCCCTGATTGGCTACTGACCGGGACTTTGTGACCCTCTGAGCATTCAGTATGGTGTTATATATAAAAATGCATAATATTCCTTCAATGAACTGATACAGCAGTGGACCGAAAGTCTAAATAAATGACAGAGAAAATAGTATAAATGACAGAGAGGAGTAGAAGTTTTCGATTGGATAATTGGATCGGTCAGCGTGGCTGATTAAAAAAGCGATTGTTTGTGGTCTGTCCTCTTTGTGAAACTGATTTCAAGAACTTAGTGAACGCTGAGGTAAGGTAACTTGCATAAAAAGTTGCAAACATTCCATCTACTGAACCTACACAGTGTATCAAAACAAAAAGGTCACATTAAAAATGAATACAGTAGGACTCCAATGGAATATTGCATTTGTAAGGTGATAAGAAGCTCCCCCCAGTGTCAGGATATTGAGGCGTTCCAACTAGATATTGGATTGGTAAAGTCATTCAATGCACAGAAACATTGGCCATGTGCCAGGATGATAAATAAAATGGTGACATACCAGACTCATTGGATAGCAGAAAAATAAGCTAGCTGCTAGCTGAGTTTCTTACACGTCTGGTACCCAGGCTAGAATTCTATGAATAAGCTTTCCACACTTCCTCAATCTATCAAGTTATCATCTCCATCCGTAATGTTTCATATAATTTCATTAGACAAATAAGCGCTTGCTTATTCGGGGGTAAAAAACCTAATTGAGAAGGCCAGAGTTAATTTTTCTCATTACGTCTGAGAAAAATCATTCCTCAAGTTTGCAAACCACACGCAAGTGACCCTGAAGAGATGAGTGGAAATTTCATTAAGATCTTATTGAGTGCCGATGGCTCAGTTAGCAGAAGTGCAAACTCAATTTACCCTAGGCATAGAGCATTAATTATTCAGTATGGAAAAAAAATACTAACTTAGTCAATGCAACAAAGAATAAAGATTTTTTCCCCCAATACTATGGGGGAGCAAGTCTGCTCGAGGCACAGTCTGACAGTTTCATGGTATCAACCATTCTTCCTCTGGCTTAGGGCTGCTTACAGGGGGCAGGGCTGAGAAAAATCCAAATCCCTTCAACCTTTCCTTATACCTTTTTCTCCCACTCATTTTTCATGGAGTCGGCACTCTGATCCAGCATCTTCTTCAGCTCGGCAGTCTGCTTTTCTTTGCTCTCGCGGATGACCTGGGACTCCCGAAGCAGGCTTTGAACTGTGGGTGAGAGAAACATACCCATACACACATATTCACAAAGAGAAGTCAGGCCCTGCTTCAGGGTTTATACATAGGGAGACAAGTACAAATACTGACATACTGATATATGTGCTCAATGATGTGCTACCAATATCAAGAAAATAAAAAAACAATCTAAGCTAATTAAGAACCTATCAAATGGCTAGGAGTACATTCCTCTACAAAGCCATATGGTTTATCTAGAATGGTTGTTAGAGAAGGACGGTACAATGGTGACTATAATGAGGGAAAGGAAATAGGAACCTACTGCTAGAGAAGACAGGAAAACTTTCTGTGACTTTAAATGAAGTAGCACAGCTGGCAAACATCACGCCACACTACTGGGTCATCTATGGAACCGTATATGCATGCTTTTACTGCTGAGTGTTCTGAGATAAACGCCTAAACATCCCGCCGGTTACCCTCAGAGCATCACGACCTCTCACCTTTCCTCTCCAGCTTACATACGGCCTCGTCCGACGCCCTCTGCTTGGTGCGGTACATGGTCTTCAGCTCCTCAGTCTCGTGGTTCTTTCTGTCCAGAATCTGTGCAGGGAGATTATATTTAAGACGCACTGGAGAATGCTCACTTACTAAAGTGCTAGGGCTGTTACTGCTGAAGAATTTTTAATATTATGATGAAACAAATTCTGAAATAGTTATCACATATTGTGGAACATTTTGAGGCTTAAAGGTTTTAGCCTTACAATTGATGCAGATTTTGAATTTAAATTGAGATGGCATGGCAGATTTCAGAGGCGTGGCGGTGCCCTATGAACATATGTTTGTGTATGTTTTCACAATATCATAGCCTTTTTTATTCTACATTATACTTGCTGCTCTGTGTTAGCTCTATGTTTTGCATACGCTAGTTTAGTATCACATACACCTACTATGGTACTGAACTAGCGCAAAACATAGCTACCGTAAGTATGTTGTAATGTGGTATGAAACACATACGATAAAAATGGGCCATAATTATGTAGGAAATCAAAGCATGCTAACAGCAATATTATTTGTGTGGGCTACTCCACAGTGCATTAACATGCTTCCATCTCCCATATGCATAGCATCTATTCCTTGGGAGTGGGAGGGGATTGGCTAATTGAGAGAAATAGCAACACATGTGGAGGTGTGCTGAGGTGGCGGCTCGCAGCTGTGTCCCATTCATTAGTTAATTGAGGCTGGGAGAGGTGCAGTGCCAGGATAAAAGCATGCTGCTAGGCCTAAAGTAGGCTGTTGCTGGGCACAACACACAGAGGGATTTGCTGCTGTCACAAAACTGATGGCAATGGCACTGCAACGCTGCTTTAGGTATGGTAAACTAATGGGGTTATTTAAGTAACTTTTTGTGGTGAAGCTTGACGTGGTCTGTCTATAATCTTATTTTATAGGCTGTCCTGGATTTGTTTTCTGTTTAGTAGTGTCTCCTGCGCCCCTACTTCAAACGAAGGTATCTCTACAATAACACAACTTTAATATCTTGACTCATAATTGTACTGTCTGTAAATGCCCCATTTTTCTTTCTGGGTCCTTTAGGCTATGTTTCAACACTCCCCATGATTAAAGTGGGTGCACCTAGTGTGTCAACTAGTTCCTCTGGATTCTCGCTAGGCCACGACCTTAACGGTTTTATTGTTCCTTATGATGCACTCTAGCCAGAGTTTGGTCAAATGGTCCCTCAACTCATTGAGGGGCAGAGCTATGTCTCGTTGAAGGAACCAGTAAATGCTAACCACTTTGCTCAGATTGACTATAAACCAGTTCACATGCCCTCTTTAGCTCTTCAGTCAGAGAATAAGTCTATACCCATTCTATGGAGTTTCTCTAGGGGTAGTTTTAAGTAGTGATGGTACTACTGGGCATTTAAGCACTAGTTATACCCCAAGTCTCCTTGATGTGTTTGACCATTCTCCTCTGCCCACTAGATATGTTAAGTTGCCTAGCTCCTTTAAGCGGCCCGAGTATGTTGCCAGTGGCAATTATGAACCACTGCCCTGAGCCAATGAGGGCTATGCTTTGGACCCCCATGAGGAGGAGCGTAGTTTGAGGGGGAAGCCCCATCTCAACTATCAGGGTTTTCAATACCTTGCAAAGAACACTGATAATGCCATGGCTTTTGACTATGATGGCTATCGCCCAGTTGTTTGGGCCCCATCTGCTTATGAGTCTACAGCTGAGGAACTGCAAGATGAAGACTCTGGCCCACTAGGTTATCAGCCAGATGAACAGATGGCTCCTGCAAGGCCACAGCCCCGCAGCATGCAGGAGGCTGAGGTATCTCAGCCTGTGAGTGGCCCTATTCTCAAGCCACCTCAATCTAGCTTTATTGTCCAGTCCAGGAACGGTTACCAGCGCAGCATGGTTGGCTACTCTAAAACCTGCTACATCCCAGAAACTGAACTCTCTCCTGTCTTTAAATAGAGATGTCAAACCTTTGCCCCTTAAGCTAAGCTACAACACTAGTGCCCAATGTTCCTAAATGTTCATTGCCAGGGATCTTTTTTAGAAAGGTGTAAGTGCCAGATTACTGTAATGATCTGCATATACAATTGCTACTTGGCCATGTCCTTCAATAAACCTTGTGCAGTACTGTACATTTTGTGGTCATTAAAGGGACTGGCTCAAAGGGCCATTGACATGGGTAGCTTTAAGTCAACCTGACTAACTTGGTGGTAGCTGTAAAGACTCTGCTCATTACCTTATCCTCTGATGCACACTAGATGATCTTTGGGTCAGGTTCCCTATACTACCAGAGGCTGGTCTAAACCGATTACCTGCCCAAATTATCCCTAGCGTGATTGGTTTAGACATCTCAATGTTACGACTAGCTCTGAGTCCCCGATACCAAATCGTAAAAATAAAATGTGATTTACAACTTGTGTAGTGTGGAAACCCACAATGGCCAATAAGATCAGTGGTGCGGGATATTCTCCACGACTCAGCGGGGGAGTTTGTAGCTGAATACCCTCTGCTCATGGTCCATTTGGCATAAAGGAAATGGCTGTTTCTCTGTGCAAAACTTGGGACGCGCACACAAGTGCAACAGCAATGGTCCACCTCCATGTTTGTTTGCATGTTTCCCAGGATTTTAAAATCCTCTAGTGTGCACACAGGCCTAAGTTAATTAATGCTCTACAGCTCCTCCTACTTGCATTTATCAATTAAGGGACAATGATGGCTATGAGTTTAAGAGGAAAAACTTCAGTCCAGCAACTTGTTTAAGGAAGAGTACACCTAAAATATCTGCCCACTGCACAATTTGCATACTGTTCTCTAATAACCACCTGGCACAATAAAGTATATTCTATTCACTGCAAGGTATGAGAGAGGGCGTCCCACATCTACTACAGTAGGTTGACTACCTGGAAGAAGCTGAAATATCTCCCACGAAGAGAATAAAACTTAAATGAAGACAAATTGTTTACCTGGTGGAAAGTGGCTTCCTCTACAGCATGTACTGTAGCTGCAAGCCACGTAATGTGGTATTGGCAGAACAGAATTAGTTCTAAATCAGAGGGTCCATTCACCGTTTAGACTTGAACTATAAAGGCAAGAAAATTGTCCCAAAGGTTGTCATTTTTTTTAGACATTTCGGTCTATTACAAGGGCAGTTAGCTGCTAAGCCTGTCATCCTTAGCAAATGGGATGGCGGAGATGAAAGCAGGAAGGGGGGGGAAGGCGCTTGCAAAATTTTTAGTTGCTCAATTTTCCCCCATATTGCCACTCCAGAGAGAACATGTCTCCTTTTAGTTCACTGTGTAAGGCTATAACAGAATGTTAGATGAGGTTCAGACAAAGTGCAGTTGGGGAAATGACAGCTTTCAGGGGTATCCATTTTAGGCTTTTACTAGCTATCCTAACACTGACTCTAGCCTGGCTGGTCATGGTCCGAGCTAATGCTTTCAGTGTCTGTAAAAAGAACTGACTGTATTAAAGAAACAGACTGAACTATGTAATAGTTTATAATCTCAGCAGTGATTGGCCTCTGAAATAGTTTGCATGTTTCACTCCCAATCAAAAGTTTAAAGAGATTAAATGATGCAACACATATTGATCCTCAATTATCACCCATTAGTATACAATACTGTTTCATGAATGGAATAATAACTAGTAGGTGTCTCACTAGTGACCATACATAATTCATTAGGGTAATCAAAACAATAGCCCACCGTCTAATGGTCTCATTAGAGTGCCTCCTCTCCTTACAACCATTACAAGGAATACTGGGCATAGAAAATTGAATCAGACATGGTTTGCAATCTGTACTCAATTAGTGTGATTTTCTCGCAATGACACAGCCGCTAAAAAGAGAGCTGTCACCCTGTCTCATGTCAAATAAAGAAGCAATGGACAGTTTAAAAATTAAGTGTCTTATTAAAAGCTTCTGTCTCAAGGAGGAATCAAGGTTTATGTGCTGAGACAGATCCCAGGTGCTTTATCTGACGCTGAACAGATAGGCGCCCGGAAAAAATATTCCAAACATCTCTACCGCTATTTTCAACTAGTTGACAAAGTGCTTTGAAGACCATCTTATGAGAGATGAAGATCCGCTTATGTGCAGGCAGGGAAAATAAGAATTATTCATTTTCTTTTTACTAGTGGACTCAAAAGATAATGACGGGCACCGTGACACAGGTTAACTGGCTAGCTGTTTAGCACCACAAGAAGATGAAAAATACTAATGTGTCTTAGTTCCTCTTTAGTAGACCATTCTTTCTTTTTTTTTATTAGCTAGTGGGTCTGGTAAGTGTTCTATCAGTCGATACTTACTTTTTGGATATCTACGTCGTGACTCTGTTGCATTTTTAGCTTCTCTTCTTGGTGTTTGGCCTCAAGTACTTTAATCTTCATTTCCATCTGAAAATACACATGAAAGCTAAAGTTAGAAGGTCTCATATAGTAAAACATTAAACATACCTTCTGTGGGTTCCAAAATCAAATTAGCTTGGTAAGCAATTTGACACAAAACACCCCTCGAGGGAGGGAATTGTATTTGGTAGCTGCTCAAATTATTTTTGATTATTACATTTCAAAACTCTGTATGACATCTTATTTAGATATAGATATATAGAAAACAATCACAGAGGTAGTCTGGATATGGAAGATAAAAAAATACGATCAAACCGCATATGCCTGATGACAGACACACACAACCAGACGGAGACATATAGAAACACATACGCTGATGAATCAAACCTCATTAACATTTAAAAGCATGTTTACCCAGACACACAGCTTCAAATATCTATGTGAAGCTTTTAGATGTGCCCGACCGTGTGTGTACATGTGCCTGTCCCTACACATGACAGCGAGGCAATGACAGAGCAGACTCTTGATTTTTACCACAGTATTTTCGGAGGATCAAAAGTTCAAAACCGTTGTCATCTGCATGTTGGAACAAATCTCCCAGAGCTACCACCATGTGTGTACACACACACACACACACACACACACACACACACACACACACACAGACAGACAAGAACGTAAGCTAAAACCACAGTGACCAACAGGTGTGTGCTCAGTGAGCCAGACAGACTGACAAACACCCTCCGTTTGGAAAGGTCCACAAACTAACACCTTTATCTTGAATGTCTCTTTTCACATTTAGTCTTATTGACTGCCATTTCCCAGTCCTTTAGGAAGGAAACGGGGGCTGAGGTGTTTCACTGGGTTTTGACTATACTCTGACAGTAGCACAGCACGGCTGGAACACTTGTCTGATTCTCTTCAATGGCATGAAAGACGTGACGGGATCTAAGCAAGAAGAGGGTTTTACGGTATAGGAAAAAGTTCTGTTTGGGAACAGGAATTGCTTGTGTTGACATGTAAATGCCAGTGAATTAAAAACTCCTGAATAGTACTACAAGCCCTAGGACTTTAACATAACCGTTTTTTATTATATATTATAATTTAATGATTTCAAAGTTATATTTTATGGACTACTGACCTTTCAGTCAATTATGTTATTTATTTTATTACTTATTTTCTCCTTTATACAGCCCTGTGTGTTCAAAAGTTATATTAAAACAAAGATAGTGTGAATACCCATACATTGCATGCTACACTGTATGTTTATATAAATGTGTGCGCAAACATGAATGCACAAACACTCTGAGCTGTTCACTTTGATGCCATTACTAAGCTGTTCTGCTCTATTAATCAACCCTTGAGCGGGCTAACGAAGTTATGTCTTCTCAAAGTGGATGTTTGTCTTTAAGTGTTTAATGACTCCCTGAGGTCTTGTTACTTATATTATAAAAGCAATTATGTTGAAGTATGCATCCGTGAGTTATTTGGCGCAGTCAAACATCATTCAGCCTCCACAGGCAACCTATTGTAGTGAGGACCTACTAGAAAATTAAAGCTGCAATCTGAAATTTTCTAGCTTTTTTGTGGGGTGTGTGTGTGTGTGTGTGAGCATGCCAGTCTATCAAATTAAGCCATTTTTATCAAAATAATTGCAGCTTTAAATGTCTAACTGCAACTAGTGTTACACTCAGCAAAAGAAACCAAGGAAATTAAAATAGCGGAGGCAACAAGTTCCTATTTTGCTAATAAGCTAATCTTACACAAACCTCTACAGATGCCAGAACATTATTGTACTGTAGATGCCCCAGCTCATTATCCCCATTCCACGTTCTATCATTCCCTTCACACAGTGCTGTGAAGTATTCTGTTTTCCCGTTTCTTCTTTTTCTTGATTTACCACCGTTTTTCATGCAATTGAGGGGACCACATGAGACCTGTCAGGGTAGAAAGGGAAGGTGCAGGCAAGAGAGAGGGAATGAAAGAGAGAGTGCAGGGAAGAGAGAGAGAAAAAAAAAGACAGAGGTGATTGAAGCGCAACAGAAGAAAAGTCGAGAGCCAATTCCACTGGTGCCAGCGAGGTGGGAGAGAGAAAAAAACATGTGGGGGTGTCACTTTCTCATCACCTCTTCAAATGTTCTTTGGAGAAAGTTTGTCAAACAAGATCAGGAGCATTTGAAACTTGTTTATAAAAGGCACAGGCAAAAGGAGGAAGGAAAACGTCATACACCTTGGGCCTGTGAGATGCCTTCAATCAGCCCAGCTGGGTGGCACGACATTCCCCCCACCCACCCCCCATCTCTTCTTTTGTGGTGCTGTAAGAGTGCTGTAAGTTGGCATGTTTTGTGACACCTCTCTCATGATGAGAGGTTAAATGGTGGAAAGGGAAAGAAATTGAGAGTGCAGTGTTTTGATTAGAAAAGTAGGGAAAGACAGCAGCAGCTTTTCTTGCATTTAAAAACTGGCATGGTGGTCAATAACCTTTTCCCCTTGGGTACGTTCACAAATTGCCTGCTGAACGTTTGGGCTCAAAGTTAGGTTGTGTAAATGCATCCTCCTTTTTAGTATTGTCAATCAGCTATCTGCTGAGCTGCTATTATTGAATGGAAATTGAGTATCTGTCAGATAGGGTAACGAGGATTAGATTTAAAGATCAACTTTCACAACAATATATTTTTGCAGAGATACTGGTAAAAACAGACATATATATCTTGCATGCTGTACACAATGTAAAATTTAGAATCCATGTGTGTAGAAAGTCCCTGAATGACTGACCTGAATTTCCCCCTTAAAGAACAGTAATAACGATCATAAAAAGTAATAAACAAATGCTACAGAATGACTGGAGGATCTAGCAGCTTCAAATTGCAGCTTAGTAACTTTATCGTCATGAACAACTAAGACACAAATAATCTCCCTCGCAATGCCAGTCTGAGGAGTCATCTTGAAAGCTAACTAACAACAAACTACACAGCCCCTTTAAACTAGCGAGGCTATGGCCCATGGCCCATGGCCCTTTTAAGCTCTGGAAAAGCTTTCAGATAAACTGGGGCCTGGCACTCTTCATCAGAGGCAAAGAGCTCAAACTGTGTTCCAGGCGATTCTGGAGATTGCATCGTGATGGCATCGTAAAGCAAAGGGGTCTTATCCTCAGAGCTAAAGCTGTAACCGTAACGTGTGACTGGTTGGAGCTTTTCTACTCACAAAAACCCCTCGTGTACACAACACATTAAAACATGCTGATGTCTAAAAAAAAGGCTATCTACTCTAATATATGTCTGTCTTCCACTGTAACCATCCTTACTTGGGCAGATGGTTAAGCCTAAATAATCAGTCACCATCTAATTGAATTCACCATTAAAAGGACCAGCTCTTTAACACAAGTGTAGTGTACACTGCTAGGATGAGCTGATGGATTAGTAAGACTATGCCTCTCCTGAGTCATTTTTCCACCAACTAGCCCCCGAGGCTTTAAAGCATATGAGCAAACATATTAGCTAAGTGACTCAAAGCTAGATACTGTAGGCATGCGGTAAAGTTTCTCAGCTGCCACTCATTGTTCCACAGGAAAGGAAAATGAACAGTCAGCGTTCCTTGTCAATGTCGTTGGTAGCTTAGAGCTAGGATGCGCTTGGTGTGAGAGCTGAGACATCCGTAAGCCACCAGGGGCTTAATGACAAGTTGCATGGATCCCATCCCAACAGTGGGTAACTTTCCCACTAGGCTTTGTGGATTAGGGGGAAGTGATGTCACTGTGATTTCCTTGGACTGGGCCAAAACAGCCATAGCTGGGCGAGGGTGGTTCCATGGTTCTAGAGAAAAGTTTAATGTGGCTGTTGAACAGTGTTAATTTCGTTGACTAAGACTATAACGAAAAATATTCGTCAATGAACCTTTTTCACAGACAAAAATTAAATAAAAACTAAATAAAAAGTATGATATAATGACGAAGACTGTGACGAAATATAACTGACACTTTAGTCAACTAATTAAAATGAGACGAAAATTTTAGGGCGGGACGAATGGAGAATGGATCAAATCAGAACTACTCTTGTTGTGGGACAAGATTGTAAGAAATCCAATCAGAGCAAATCTTTGAGGGTAGGTTGATCTATGCCATTTTAAAAAGCGAACCCAATCCGAGGGCAATACCAGTGATGTGCCTGAACGCGTTCATTGAACGATTGTTCATGAACGCGTTCATATTTTGGGTGAACGTGAATTAAACGTACTGTATTACTGCCTGATAAACGTTACTGTGAACTCGTTCATTCTGGTGTCTGTGAACTGAACGCTCTCTCAGTTCAATTTCGTTCATTAGGGTGC
>JAODLI010074633.1:0-12996 GCA_027575585.1 Percopsis omiscomaycus | reverse complement strand
GCTGGACCGACGGCTGTTGCTTCCACTACCGCCGCCGGTTCCGCCCCCCGCCAGACCCCAGGGATCGGAGGACCTCGAGCTGCCCGAGATGGCCTCCCCCCAGGCTCCTACCTCCCCTGACCTTCCGGGGCTTCTGGGAATGAGGTCCGCCGGGCCTATGGGAAAGGAGATGTGGAGGTTTCCGGTAGAAACAGGGCGGGGCCTCCGCTTGTGAATGCGAGGGCTGAGGCAGGGCTCTGGGCTGGGGTGGCGAACGTTGGGGTCAGATAGACTGGGAGAGGGGCAGTCTGAGAGGTGAGTATGGGGGTCATACAGGCCTGGAGGCTGGGCCTGGATCCGGGTCTCAGGTGGACCCAAGGGGCTGTGGCGCAGACTGAATCCAAACTGAACACCAGCATCCCCCGGTGGACTGCCATTGTCATTCTCCTTGTCAGAGAGGCTGGCGGGCGGGGGCGTGCGGGTGACCTTGTGAATGACCTTCGAACTCAGCCGTTTCTGCTCTCTCTCCACATACTCCCTTGACCTCTTCAGAAGGCTATCAAGACTCATGTCCTCCTCGCTCTTTTCTTCACTTTCCTCTTTGACTTCTTCCTCCATTTTGTAGCCATTGACAATGGAGGGGGGCTCACATTGTGGAAGTGGGTTGGGTTCGGTGGGTTGGTTACACGTTGGAGGCCCAAACCCAGGGTCTCTGGGTAGGCCAGGTGAGTCCGTGACCAGAGTGTACCCAGCGACTGTCTCAGGTTTAGGGGAGGGACAACGTGGAGGAGTCGGCCATTTGTCGTCCTGCTCCCCTGGCAGTCTGTGCACCTGTTTAGTAAAACAAACACTGTTTGTCAGTTAATAATATCAAGTCTGATAATCTAAAGGATTAACCTCAGCTTCATCATAGATTAATAACATCCTCCACCATCTATTACTGTATATGCAAGGTTTGGTGCATTTCTTCATTGTCTAGCTTAGAAATTAAAGCTACTATCGTGAGGAATTTGCCTTCTTGCAGTTAAACATTCCTTTGTGTTTTCCTTTTACAATCCAAACATACCAGAGAGGCCATGGTGTTTATCACCGTATGCTCCACTGCCTTATTGGCAAAGTGTCCTCAGGGAAAAAACAGCACAGCTCATTGCAAATGTTGAGTTAGACAAACTGTATTTAAGACTGTAAATATCACTGGAGATTCCAGGTCAGACTGTAATTTAATTACTGTGATATATTTAGGGTCTGACAGTGTGTTCCAAATACAAGGACTGTTTCTATGAAAAAGATCAAGGGAACTCATGAATCATTTTGTATTTACATATGTATTCATTTCAATTATACAAAGGACAAGTAGACGGTGTAAATTATATTTAGGTCATTCAGTAGATGCTTTTTATCCAAAGAGACTTCATAATATTAGTGGTATTAAGGAGCAGGTAGGAGTTAGACATCTTGGCCATAATTCTTACAAGAAGGCGGGTGTGTTGGTGGATCGAACCCACAACCTTTCGGCTAGGAATCAACCACCAGCTAACCTGCGCTGCTACGGGAAAATATTTCAGACAACAAAGAAATAGAATGTACATAAATGCTTTGTATACTTTCCTCCAACAATATCACATTTGTTCTACAGAACCGAGAGCATCCTGTATTATTGTATTTATGGATGTGGGGGCCACGCCCAGGCCTGTGACAAGGACCAAAGTGTGCCACTAACCTGAGCTTGGTCCAGGATGTGTTGAACTTGAGCCACCAGACTATTCCTCCGCTGCCCTTGTCGATGCTCCTCCAGTCTCACCGCCCTCTGTCTGTAGCCACACATTTCACTGCGCTGTTCTGGGCTCAACTGGAAGCAGAGCACATTGACAAAATCATGCACTGACGCTAATGGGCTCCTGTCGTCTTCTAATACAACATAACAGGTCATTGTGTTTTCTGAGGTCGGATTTATTGCTAACTGCTACAAATAAAAGCTTCTGATTTGTCCCACCACCTCCCTCACCCTTTCATGTCTGTAATGTAGAACATGTTGACACTTTTGTATAGACATTCTGCCTCGGACCTCACACTGGCCTCTCTCAAGCTGTCACATGACAGTCACCATCATCTGTCATGTGCTGATTTAATTTTGACCAGTTAGCCTTGACATTTCAGAAAAGCTGTGTCTGCCTGACAAAATCCAAGAAATGGCTGTATTTCACCCATTTGATCTCTGCGCCCATATCTATCAACAACAAGCAGCAAGGCATTCTGTTACTATATTGCTTAGGGATGTGAAACAAAGACACAGGAGTCGCAAATACAAAGCCTCTCCAGGGAAACCAAGCAATGTCACCATAGTCACCTTCATGGCAAGTAACACATTGTTCTAACTGCAAATGTATATATCCTTGAAAGGCAAAAGCACTCTACAAACCTTCAACTAGCACTATACTAACTATTAGGATATTTGCTAGATAAGGCTGAACAATTTTGCAAAATATTTGTTTAAACTAACTAGCTGAAGCATTAAAGTAGCTTCACCAGCACACGATTCACTTGTATTCGGTCAATCTGGATAATGGGTGGAACTGGTCAAACTACAGTACGTATATTACACTATAATTATATTAATAATACATTTTCTTTATAGGACGCTTTTCAGGGTACTCAAAAACACTTTACATAACTTCAAATTATCATAGAAAGCAACACACATGTAACACGCAACCTTAATCCCATCAAAAGCCGTTCTGAAAAGGTGAGTTTTGATTTTTGAGTGATTTAAACATGGTGCAGTCTCTAATCTGTTTGGGGAAAAAGTTCCAGAGGGAGGGGGCAGCTATGGAGACGGCTCTGTCGCCCCAGGTTATATCATAGACAACATAAGACTGCTTAGAAAAAATCTTTGTAAAAAATGTATTTCCAGGTACTAAGAAATCATTCAGATGTCTTTGTCTAGTGTCGTTTTTTTATTGCTTACCAGAGGTGTCAGCACTGCCCTTCCATAGAAACGGATGACTGAGAGAGCTTTTAGGGGACAACAGGGCTCATATGCCCTCTTCTTGGACCTCTCCTCCTCCTGTAGTATTGCCATATTTTGCAGGAAAAACTGCTCATAGCTTTCCATCTCTGTATGTCCACACCTCCACACTGTTTAAAACACACATCATTTAACCTTGTCAGTGGTGAGTGGAATCAAGAGAGGTATTTGCAGAGGTCTAATTGAGTAAGCCCAGAGTGTCTGTGAGTGAGTGTCAGCAACCAATACTGTAGCAGACTGAGGCTTGGAATAGGAAGTATGGTGATGTGTTGTGGTTTAGTGTGAACAATAAAGGTATGGTTTACTAGTCCAATCTGTATGTTAGCAACTGGAAGAGTACCAGTACAAAAAACTTTTTGTGTTTGTGTTTGTGTGTGCTTATCACATTCTTGTCACATTCTTGCCAAGCTGGTGACTGACTGGGTGATGAAAATCAATATTTGCTATTTCTGAAGTGCATGTCAGCAAACTATAGTGTATAAATGTATATTTTACTGTAGGCTATACTGTATGTCAATTGTCAAGAGACCTAATCTTACAGTATCACACAATAGACAATGACCGATTTAGAAATAATAATAATAATAATAGTAATAATAATAATAATAGATTGATGCTACACAGCAGCATTTGTACATTACTGTGACTTGTATAGCCTATTATTTGAGGGAAACCAGTGAAAACGTGTCTGGATGCTGTCATGTTTTTACACCAGCAACTTAATGACTATATTCGGTGAAACAACAGCATATATATATGACAGCTCTGGTAGGCTACTGTATGTAGTAGGCTATGTGATTGCATTTGCTATTTCGTGACTAGCACAACACGCGTATAAAATGAGATCGACCGTTGATTCCTATATTTCCTATATTTCCTATGATTCCTATATTTTGTGGAATCGTTTACATTTTGAAAATTCATACATAATCTAGACTTAACACCAACGGCCAATATCAGGCTTTTCTTACCTCGTGTTCAACGTGGCACACAGAACTAGAACTGATCACTTCGTTCTTTATTCTCGATGACGAATATTTTAACACATAATATACGCTGGAGAGATCCAGCGGTATCTTCGATGTAAGCGGGAGATTTCAGCCTTCCCTCTTGCCTCTTGTTTCAATCTCAGACAATTCCTATTATCATCATCCACTCTTCCGGGCCGCAATAGCGCCTCCTAGCAACACCACATTGGTTCAAGGCTAAACAATTCAATTTCATTATCATTTCATTATGCCTTCAAGGTGTCCTTTGATTGATTGCAGTGAACAATGAGCAGTAAATAAGCAACTTTCAGAAATCAAATTTATTGACTAATTTAAAAAACAATATAAAAAATCTGTGACTCATAACCCTTGAAATGTATGTGTGCACTTAGGTCTAACGTTACCAGCCTATGTTAGCTTTATAGCTATAGGATACCATACAGTAGGCTAGCATAGAATATTTTAGAAGGAAGCTGGCACAATTATAAGAGTGAAAGCAGTTTACAGTTTACAATATAAATTATATATAAATAATGTCCTTTATGACCTCTATGGATTAACCACTTTAGAAGAACAAACAAACAGCAGGAGGGAATAAGATTTTTTTTTCACAACTCATCTTTTGTGGGAATTCGTGAACTTTTGTGTATGGGCTGTGCAAATCTAACATTTCTCTTGTTGTTCTGCAGAATAGTTTCAATGTCACTGTCCTTGAAAGATGTTTTGGAATTCTGCCAAAAAAACAAAAATGTCTGTCAGAAAATGTAATGGATGATCTAATTAGCAAAAGATAATAATGTTTTTATGGGATTAAATGCTACTGCATACAACCTACCGTGAATGACTGCCGCTTCACACCTACACATGCTGTGGACTGCTCGTAACACAGGATAATGTCCAGGTTTTGTGGCTCTTTATTCAACAAAGCAGCATGGAACTTTTCATAGTGATTATCTGGATGGGGATTTAAACAAATTAGTCGTTGTGAAAGAAACATTAGTTTACATTGACCTTGACATGGTTACCTAGAAGACGACTGCAGAAGGATGTCTTTTTGTCAGACAGATCACCATGCTTGTATAACATAGGTGTTTCACACACCGCCCCACTGAGAAGGTTTTCAACCACTGTCTGTCTGCTGCCTGCTGGAGCTTCCTTTAAGGCTTTTTCAATTTCTAGGGGGCAGCATATCAAAACTGTATTGGTTTTATTCTGTTATACAGTATGATATCAACTGTGGATTATGTTGCCATTTCAGGATAAAAACAATAAAATATAATATATAACACAAATAGTGTACATGCAGGTTACAAGAAAACCATCTTATCTAGTTGAAAGCTGAAACAGTTACTGTTAACACATTTGTCCTACCTTGTGCCACTGTTAGACAGCTCTCGCAATACTTGTCTGCATGGCAAAGAAAAAACAGGCTTGAAGACGAAATATACAAAATCAAGACTATGCTGACCACCAGAACTAGCACAACTCAAGTTTCCAATTTCTGGAGTTTTTAAGTATTGGTTTATAAATATAATATAATTTACTGAAATCATAATATATAATAGTGTTTACTTACGGCTGTCTACGGCTTGAGGCTGTGCAGCAGGTAGCCGAAACATAATTATTAAAGAAAATAAGACTTTCATGATAAAAAAACAAAAGCAATGCACCGTGTTTTAACTGGGCAGTGTACAGTTTTAGCTCTCTTGTGCACAGACAAGTGGGTCATAATGGCTGTTAACCGAGATACATAGAGATATAGCCTAATCATCCTCCCTTTCAGACGATCTGCTCACATGGTCTCAGGGACAATGGGTTTACATCACCAACATGTCATGAATGTGAAGTGTCCTGTTTTTCAGGTTTTGCCTCACAGGTTTAATTTACCCTACAATAGACCTAAACTTGCATTCCAAAGGAGGGCCTACAAAGGGAAAAATACATAGGCTATTTTGCTGTACTGGATTGCTGATAATAAGCAAATTCAGAATATCCGAGTAGGCCTGTATAAAATGTATTAGACATGACAATGCTATTAGTTTAGAAATCATATGCAGTCTAGGTCAGCTTTAAAAAAACAACCAACTGTAAATCAGAAATCATTTAACTAGTTAGAAACATTTTTAAATAAAATAATCAGTTTCAGTCTAAATGTATTTAAGGTACAGTATGTCTTTAAGTCAAGTAGGTGACCAGACCAGACAGTCAACGGCGCTGTTTCACGTTTGATTGGGTGTGTTTCTTTTACTATTTACGAGAGCATTTTGTCCACATGACGTGTGTTAATTTCTGCTTATATCTTACATTCTATCTTATCCTAACTTTATCATAAGTAATAATTGTATGCTTAACTTTACTCTATATATTGGATGACTATCTCTCTCCATATCTATGAGAAGGGCTATGTTCTGTTTTAAATATTGCAAAAAAACTGCCCCGCCCGCTACTAAGCGGGCAAATTTGACAGTTTTACCATAAGAGGAATACTGTAGTACCACGTGACTGTAATGGAAACCAGTTTGCGTTTTGCGGGAGAGGCGAACGTTAGTTAGCAAGAGCTATTAGAGAAACTACGTTACACTCTACTGAAAATTGGATGCAAGACAAATCCTCTCGACTTTATAGTTACGCATGGTTTGCCATCAACAATCTGCAATTGGGGTTGTCAACGGACCTCCACATGTGAGTTGCTCAGTATTTTGACATACAGATGGAATTATTATTTCGTAACAGTTTTGTTGCAAACGGTTGGTTGAGTGAGTAACGTTAGGCTACAATCAAATCTATTTATATGGGAAATTGTGTTATAGCTCTTCTATAAATACTTTCAAACATCAGGACAACGGACCGTAGTGGACTAGATAGGCAAGAGGTCGCTACAGTTTCATTTGTAACGTTACATATTTTGACTAAGAGGGACCTGACATGAATTTCTAGGTAACTGTTAGGCTTACATTTTAGTTAGTTTGTGACAGATTGGTGTTGTTTGGACATGATTCCAGGGACATTTAAGCAATTGGTAATTTAATAGAAAAAACTATTTAAATATCAGTCTTTAATTCTAGTCAGATGAAAACTCTTCCTTGAACGTACTTGTAGCGGTGACACATACTCTGGCCCGCTTTCTGCCATTGGCGGTCCAAAGTCCACAGTGTTATTGGTAACTTATGGTTTCAACATTGAGCTACATTTGATGTTGTACAAAGGCTTGTCCAGTGGATGGCGCCCAACGCAGGGGTTTTACTTGCTGTTGTATGCCGTAAGACTGTTCAATTCAGTTATGAGTGGTGGTGGTGGTGTATACAAATCCCGACCCTAACTAACGTTAAACCCTAAACTGCTCTTTCATTGCTGTTGTTGCGCTGACCATCTTCTCACACACATGTGTTTGCAATAATAATGGTTGGTAAATAGATAAATATAATATCTTAACCTAAACTTCTTCTTTTGTAAAATAATAACTTTGTATTATTTGCTTGCTATTATTTGCTTCTTATCTAGTGGCTTGTTTGATTTGGCACACTGGACTGAGGTGGCTATAGGCTTGTAGACTGCTTCTATATACTGTATAAATATGTGTGTCTGTGTGTGCATGTAAATGTTTTTATAATGTGTCCGTTTTATATTGTTGTTTACGTAGTGCATATAACTAGCTAGATAGACAAAGGTTGTATAATGGAGTGCACCAAACTCATTATATCCATGATCTAACCTAAGTTTTGAATCTTGGTTGTAGGCTTATGCTAATCCTTTGTTTTCTCCATATACCTACAATTGGCAAAACGAGTGGAATATTAGGCCTAGTATATTTTCCACACAACCAAGGCAAACTTGGTGCTCTTTCAGTTTGCAGCACCATTTAACAATTCTCCTGCAAATTGAAGGGTCAAGATCAAGTCTGTTTACTGCGTAGGCTACATGTGTTGCTGCAATGTTTTTTTCCTCCAATAGATTTAAACTGTGCGCCTTGATCCACAATAGGGAGCCTAGGAGTGGGAGGATCTGGTCACTGGCGATCCTTGTGGCTTTGTTACGTCTAGGAAGCCATTTTGGAATTTTGCTTGTTGTGCATGAGTATAATACTGGCAACTTGCAAACTTTTGGTTCTTTCCACGGAAATTATCTTTGGGCTATTTCATGTTTCGAGTATTTAATACTCTGTGGACCTCCATACCCTGAATAGGGGCGACGGGATGCACGAGGAACTTTGCGCGTCTTCAATCTCAGTAATGCGTGGATCTTGTTCTTCTGGATTACGTTTATAAATAATAACATACATGGACTCTAACCATACGGATACGGGCAAGTGCACGATAGACTCAAATGTATTGTAAACCAATTAAGTTGCATTTATAGTTTTAAATGGTTTGCGACTAGATGATTATTTGTCCTTGCTGAGCTCCTCTACCCATAACTGTTTTGACAGTGAATTGCATTCTCAGGCCTCGCTTTCCACGCGAATTTATAGATGTCGTACTACGTGTATATAAGACCTTTTAGAATATAATGCCGAATGCCTTTAGCGGGCAGTTGAGTGCGTGTTTTTATGAAACCAAACGTCTTGTTTGATGAATATTAAATAACGCTATTTCCTAAGCCAATGAGATCATGAGTGACTGCGTTGTCTAAATACTAGCGTCTAAATTTAGCATGTGCAATATGAGAGTGTAACTGTATTCATATGCCATTTGGTTAGGCAATATAGTTTTCATATATATTATCCGTTTAAAGTCCTATCGACAAGATCTGCAATTGGTGTTTATAACGGGTTCGCTCAGAAACACTATTTTGACACTTGACCAATACCTGATTGAACTGGTTAACGTTTATCATAACTGTTGTGTGTATGTAGAGGAGCCAGTGACTTAAAATATACACATGTAAAGGACATAGTGTAGCTCTGTTAGGCATGTTTTTGTTTACATTTGTATTTGGTGATTGTTTGGGTGTGTGTGGCGGTTGAAAAAGGGCCTGTCAGCCTGTCAAAGTCAGTCATGTTCTTTATTAATAATCTTTGCAATCACAAAACAAAGATTTAGTCTTTACACAACACTAGTACACAATATTCATCCTTCCGGTGGATTTCATGCTCTTGACATGTAATTCAAATAAGTAATCCTGTCTGGATTAAAGTAACCTCTTTGGCTGTTGCCTGTTTTGTTCCCGTTTATCCCTCTTTTTGGCCTTAAAGTTTTAGAGTGGGTTAGAACTCTTGATTAATATGATGGGTCCTTTTGGATTTTGGTGAAAACATCTGTTTCTGCAGTGCTCCCTGTAGTCATTGTTGCTGTGTGTTTAATTGAATAGTGGAGATGAATACAAAGAGTAACATAATTAGCAACTTGAGGTGTACTGTCAAACACAACCTGAATACAATTTCACCAGAATTTACTTTGAATGGGATTTTATTTAGGATGGACTTGAACAGTAGAATCCTTCTTAAATACTTCACTGCCTTGCATGTTGTCATTCTCACTGAATTGAAACAAATTATTTAACATTTTCACACATTCTACGCCATTTGGAATGAATGACTCCCTAATATAAACTTAGTCGTATATTGAAAAACCCTATGTTTTGTAACATCAATAATATCTGATCAGTCGCAAGCAGTGTAAGCTTCTCTCTTGGAAAGCCCAGCCCTCTGGCTTTCCCGCCCATTACCTAAATCCAGCCCTACCTCCCTCTCTGTTTGACTACATTTGACTGCATTCTTTGAAAGGAGCGTTTCACTCGTTATCGGACTGGGTGTCTGCTAGCTACAGAGAGTGAAAGAGAGGATCCTCCACCAAAAAGTCTTGTCAGTGGCCTGCTGTCTGCAGAACGGGAGACAACAAACAAATCATTCATTACAGCCGTGCTGTCGTTCGTCCGTAAGCCCTCGTCCGCAGCCAGCCAGAGCCAGGATGCAGCAGCAGGTCGGCCAAGTCACATCCACAGCAGAGCCACAGTAGTAGTGTTGTTCTGGGGAAGGAGGCTGTAGAGCTGTTCTCATTAGTGGCTACCAGGGGTGGTCTCTCTGTTGATTGCGTTTTCTTGCAGCCCAGTGAATGAATAGGACTAGAACTGATTTGGGAGAGGAAACACGTTTACCACTGTGGTTTTACCTTTCTTATATGACAAATACATTGAGGTAGATTATGAGCTCATTAACGGAACCTCAAACCTCACTATTAGATATTGAAAAAGGAAAGACGGGCTGAACCAGGCAATGCATGAGCTTTTCTGTGTGTGTGTGTGTGTGTTTGCGGCTGTTATCCTTTTCATGCCGGCCTTTGACCTAAAGACCTCTATTCCTTGCATCCTGACTCTTGCAGTCTGAGCGAAGAATGACCATGGATTTTTCCCACCTGCACACATATACGCCGCCACAGTGTGCCCCCGAGAACACCGGCTATACCTACTCTCTCAGGTGAGACCTCTGAGCCCTGCAGTGCAGGATCCAACGATTGTGAAAGTGAAAACTGTCCTTGCATCCCTGCTGCAGATTTTACAGTATAAATCCTCAATAGTTTGCAGGTGCATTTAAATCCATTTGCATGTAGAAATCTAGCAACTCGAGACATATTTTAGATGGTTATTACATCTTCCAGCTGTCTTCTGCCTTGTGTTGTGTTGTCTTAATCTGCCTGAAATGTGTGTGCCTTTAAACCCCACCAGTCCAATACATTATAAAATAAAACATGCTAATTCAGCTCTGCAATTTTGTTGCACGTTTCCCTGATGGAGCACACTAATAGCTAAACTTATTTAGCTTTTTTCATGTGAATGCTAATGCTATGCAAAATATTACCTCTTTATTTGAGCCGACCATGGGAATAATTGAAATACATTTGAGGACATATTGTTATGCTTTGGTTATATCCTCTCCAATGCATTCATCCCAGCGTTCAAGGCAAGATTAGTTGTGGTTTGAGTGGATTAGCTCCATTAACGGTGTGTTGTGTTTAGTTAGGAGGAATATGGGACAATCAGATTTTATGAATGTAGACCTACTCTGTGGAATAAACGCCGGTCTCAATTAGATGCAGAGTCTGTTTTTTATAAAGTTGCATAGATTGCACATACACCTTAATTACATACACGCTCATCCCAAGACATGAAAAACCTTGGGGTGTGGTCAGGTGTGCATGCGTGATGGAATGCTGTTATTCCTTTCAGAGCAGCTCTGCTTCATGCCTCAGGCTTAGAAAATGAAAGGAAGGCAGGCATGGCTTCCATGTAAGGGTCAAGAAGTGGAAAACTGTCTTGAGCTTTGCTTTTGGTCAAACCTAAACAAATCTAAGGGTAATGGAGAGCTTGCCTGATCTTTTAGGAGCAGAACTCTAACAGTCAGAGTTAATATAACTATATGTTAATATAACTTGTGTTTATACCTTAAGTATAACTTAAGTTGATGTCTCACAAAGCTGCATAGGCATGTCTTAACAATGAACTTGTTAGATTTACTACTTCATGGAGAAACAAATGTGTTCTCTTTCAAATTCATCTGAACAAGTTCAAAATTACAGGCATCCATCGTTTACTGTTTTTCAGTGGAATGGCATATTTATGTTAAACTTGTTTCATATTTGAGTTGCTAGTAGCAGCTGCTTCTTGCTGCTATTTATTGTAGGAAAAGGCATTCAATATGGATTTGCCTATAGGGTGCTGGTGATGATGGAGAATAGTAAAGTGAATAGTGAAGTGATTTGTATAGCACTGTAAGAACATAAATGAACATGCTTTAAGTAGGTAAGTAATTATGCTTATCCATTGTGTCAGCAAGCCAAACTTGTTACATGTGTAATTGAATTCTACAATGTCCCAGAACAAAGTTTGAGTTGTCCTGTGAGTCGACTAAGCAAGATCAAAGCAAATTAAATACAACGGGGACCCCTAATAAGTTCTAGTGACACACTACAGAATGTGACGGCTTGACTGAATGACTGTAACAAGCTAATCAGGTTTTTCTGTCTGCAGTCAGCTGAGAAATTACAAATGTATCGTACAGTTCCTCAGAATGACCCTGATCCCAGGATTAGACTAGCAGGTAAATGCTCTTGAATATACCCCCACCCCCCAATAACTCACATATTAGCAGTTCCTGAATGAACTTCACCAAGTGACAAAGTGTTGAATTATCTCAGTAAACGGAGATATCAGACAACCTTGTCTTTGTGGTGTTTGGTCTATGAAAAATAAAGGGGAACTAAAACCTTGACAGTAAATGCGGTTGTTTATTGTTACTTGTTCAGAAATATCTGATTATCCAACTGCTGTGGGTAGTACCAAATGCCTTCTGTCAGATTGTGTGTGTGGCCTGCAGTGAATAGTACAGAGGGACAGAGTCAGGTGACAGAAACCGTTGGCCCATCTGTTGCCAGAACTCAAAAGACCTCAGATGTGTGTGTGTGTAACTATTTTGCGTGGGCTTGGTCCTGGGAGTCTGTGACAACTTAATGATTTTATCTAGGCACACCTATCAGCTCTAGGTAAACATATAACATTCCTTCTCTCTGTTATCTTCTAAATGTAATGTAGTGAACACACACGCTACATATATTTCTTTGATTATATTTTGGTCAGAATTGCCAAGTTGGAACGAGGTCCATGTCATAATATGCCATAATTCCCCTTTAAGGCCTTAAGAAGGGTATGTTGTAACCAATGGTGAGAGAGTTAAATCAGTCTCTACCTTAACAGTGCCAAAATTTGGCTCCCATACTAACTGAATCACTCCTGGCTTTAAAATGTCCCTTAGCGAGACTATGGGTCACAGGCAATAGACAATCAACAGATTTCTACAATGTATGATGAAGCTGGCTGATTTAGGTCAGATTGCATGTCATGTAGCATTCTTATGACAGTGAGCCCTACGCAGCCTATGTCCAAATGCACCAAGGCCGTATTTTACCATTTAGACTTGGGCGGCTGTTCCCTGTGCAGGGGGGTGTGTGTGTGTGTGTGTGTGTGTGTGTGTGTGTGTGTGTGTGTGTGTGTGTGTGTGTGTGTGTGTGTGTG
>JAODLI010074632.1:0-12996 GCA_027575585.1 Percopsis omiscomaycus | reverse complement strand
TACAAGTTTCACTTTTTGAATGGAATTACTGAAATAAATCAACTTTTTGATGATATTCTAATTATATGACCAGCACCCGTATATGCCATTACAGAAAAAAACACATGACTACATCTTGTCTACCAGTTGAGCTGTGTTCTATCTCTCCAGTAATCTGTAAGTAGTACAAATTCTGTCTAGAACTAGTTGATAGCACTCTCTTTGGCTATTGCTTTTAGCTGCATGTTGCACATGTATATCTAACTTGGCCCCAATGACATGCTGCTGTCATTATTCTAACAGAATGTTGTGTGCTTACCGTAACTGGTGTATGACCTATTCAGGAATTGACACATGTACTTATTGTAAGGCGCCCTGGATAAAAGTGTCTGCTAAATGCTGTAAATGTAAATAACCTGGTTACATGTGTATTTTGTAAAGGAGACATTATTAATGTACTGTATGAAATGCATCTTACACATGATTGTATGTATGGGTGGATACAATGTAATTATTTGTGTATGTAAGTACATATTCCTGTGTGTATACTGTATACTGTATGTGTGTCGGCTATTTGAGTGCGTATAACATACATGGTGGTGGTCTTCCCGGCCCCGTTGTGACCCAGTAAGGCAGTAATCTGGCTCTCATAGAAGCTGATGCTCAGGCCGTCCACTGCTGGTTGGGCGGCACTGCCAAACACCTTCACCAGATTTTGGATGCACACCCCTTTCACCAGGTCTGTGGGCTCAGCCTCAAAGAATAACTGGCCTGCATGCAGAGGTGAACACATGCTGTTTTCTCAGGAGTACAGGCCTTCAAGGTAGACAGACTTCTCTCAAGCTGAACATTCCATTTCAGTTGGGGGGGAAGGGGTTAATCGGGCCCTTATTGTTATATGCATCTATTACATGTTATTGATGGAGTCCTAATGCCAAAACACACTAATTGTTGAATTCGTTAAGACTCTAGTCTCACCAAGCAAGTCGACACACATGAGTGTATATGGTTTAAAACATATTTGAGATAATAAATATTCATTTTTGGTCAAAATTATGCTTAGGTCAACTGTAAACGACGCATAACAGAAAAGTAATTAGGAATCCAAAAGTGACCCCAAGAGTGAACCTTTGATGATTTGTTACTGAATTTGTAAAGGAGTGTCAAACATGGGTTTTAACAGCGTTCTCATTTAACAGCATTTATTATTCTTTGGATATTTTTGTAAATGTGGTTTGGTTTTCTGTGTGTCTTTTTACCAGGTTAAATAAAAGCTGCTGGAAACTCATGAAATATCTACCAACGGCTGCTGTTTTGAACAACAAATGTATTTATATGCTTTCATAAATTGGCCTGAGTAACTTTTATACAGATATAATACATACTATATCCTATATCAAAATGGAAACTGAGACACACAAAATGTGCAAAATGTGCAAAAACAGAGAATGTGGTGGAGTAGCACAATAATAATAATAATGTAAAATTACGGGATAACGACTTTGTTTACTTTTTGCACTAAAATAACTATAATAATGTTTCTGTTCCTGTATCTTAGATACATATTGCCATGGACATACAACAGACTTTGCTGTGAATGGACTCTCTCTTAGTTGAGACTTATCTAAGACTTATTAGCAGTTGGATATTTAATTCAGATATCATAAAAGAAAAGAAAACGGGGGCTGCTGGTGAGATCAGGGGATTGGAATGCCACTTGAAAAGGACTGAAAAGTTTCCATCACTTATTAACTGAGTGCAGAGACGAGTGCGTGCGCGTCTGTGTGTGTGTGTGTGTGTGTGCGCCAGTGTGAGCGTGCACACGGTAGTATTTGTGTTTAGACATCTCAGCAAGCACAAACACAGTCAAGGACGACGAGTTCCCACATGCTGAAATTGATTTGGCATTGAGAGCAAAAGCCGACATGAGAAAGAGAGAGGGGCAGAAAGAGACTGTTTTTGTGCTAAACTGGAGATATATTATCCCTACGCCAACCCTCAAAGATCATGAGGAATAAACTTTTTTTGTTGTTGTGGTTGGGTCAACTAGGGTCAACTGTTACAGTTCTGTTTTTCAATTGCTTCCCACACCCGAGAGATAAATGGCTCGCATTCTTCTCTACTCCTCCTACATAGGCACCCAAACTGAAATTTGTGTGTGAAATCTGTGTTTTTGTACAAGTGTACCTTTAACATAAATGACAAGCACTTTACTCTACTGTTACTCATATTGTGAAAATGAACTAATGTGATTAGTTAAATCTGAAAACGACTCAAATCTCCAAGAGAATAGCCTGGAAATACTGTATAATGCAATGTTGTTTACCATGTCCTCTATTGTGGTTCTCTGTGGCTTGGCCCTGCTTTCTGTGCCTGTTCCGTTTGACCTGGTGTTTACAGGAGTCTGGCTCCTCAGGCGTCTTGGAGTTCTGCTCCTGTTCTCCCTGCTCCTTGTTTGTCAAGTTGTCAAAGCCTTTCTTATCCAGATCCGCTTTCTCAGAACCTTTAGGGAGGAACGTGGGCCTGTTTTAGCTTATGCTGACAACCAAAAATCTTCATTTTATAATAAATAACATCGTCCCCAAAATAAGTATCTACTAAAATAATATTAAAACATGCAAATCCAGTCAAGAAAGCAATTATATAATCGACTTTCTACATTTTAGAAATGACTTAATCGAAATATTGAAAGGTGATGTATGTTATGTGTTTTTAAAGATACACTCTTTAGCTCACTGTTCAACTGTGGAGGAATGTGAGCCCTTTAGAACTCTGGTATCGGAGGATTAAGCTCTCAAACTAAAACAGCATTTTTTTAACGCTGGTTTCAACCACAAGGGCAATTCCACACACAAATTAAGGAGTGTAGCTTTAAATATAATTATCATCTATGTTCAGATTATATTCTATTTTATATTTATCTGATTGTTACCTGGAAATGAAGAAACAGTGTTGAGCCAATACGAGGGTAGAACAGGGAAGTAAAATGGCCGACCAATTCCGTACTGACCTGTATGTACAGTATATATAATGAGAGAAACAAAATGAGCTTACAGCTCATTATCGAGATATTAAACTAATAATTTCCAGTTTTACAACAAGGGTACAAAATACAAAAATGTGAACATGTTTTGGTGGAGAATTCCTCATTTCCTGTATGTGTTAGCACTGACCAGGGAAAACGTTGTCGAGGTACCAGGCCAGCAGGGCATAGAGTACGGTGTCCAGGCTCATCATACTGATGGAGTCGAGGAAGGAGAACTCATCTCCCTCCAGGGGGCTGGTGTGAATGTTGTCCCACTGTAGACCCAGACCCTGCTCTTCATACCTGGACAGGTACTCGGTCCCAAAGCCAAATGCCACCTGGGACAGTAGACTCTGGAGGAGGTGATGATGGAGCGTAAACAAGAAAAGAACAAATAAGATAAGATAATGATAAAGTAAGCTAAACTAACATAACGAGATACGATCAAATAAGATAAGATAATGATAAAGTAAGCTAAACTAAGATAACCAGATAAGATCAAATAAGATAAGATAACAATAAAGTAAGCTAAACTAAGATAACCAGATAAGATCAAATAAGATAAGATAATGATAAAGTAAGCTAAACTAAGATAACGAGATAAGATCAAATAAGATAAGATAATGATAAAGTAAGCTAAACTAACATAATGAGATAAGATCAAATAAGATAAGATAATGATAAAGTAAGCTAAACTAAGATAACGAGATAAGATCAAATAAGATGAGATAATGATAAAGTAAGCTAAACTAACATAATGAGATAAGATCAAATAAGATAAGATAATGATAAAGTAAGATAAACTAACATAACGAGATAAGATCAAATAAGATAAGATAATGATAAAGTAAGATAACAAGATAAGATTAAGACTAAAGCCTAAAACAAAGTAAACTAAAATAATCTAAGCTTATTTTTTCTTTTAAGAGGAAATAAGTTAAGCAAACCTAAACTAAAAGAGTCTGAGATAGAAATAGAACTCAAAAATACAAAATAGCTCAAAATACATCTACTACACTTTATTAATTAAAAGTACACTCCTCACCTGCATTATAGCCCCCAAGAACCTTAAATTTCCTCCCCAGCTCACTGTTTATGTTTTGAAGCACAACGAGCATGGGAAGAGGAATGTGAGCCACTCAGGACCAAAACAACAACATTATTGTAATGCTGGTTTCAAACCACAAGAGTTATTTCCAGACACAAACTGAGGAGTGTACCTTTACCTGCGACACCACTATCACTACCTAGAAGGTGTAGCTATCGCTAAATACTTCATTTCTCACAGGCCATATTTTCTCTGCACGTCACTCGGCCACAGAGGGCAAAGAGCACATCCCTGGAGAGTAAACTAGGTAACACTGTAGCAGTAGGCATCAAACACCCCACTCTATGCCTTTAATGTGGTCACCCACCACCAGGATCTTCACGTCTTTGGTGATGCACTCCTGCCAGGAGAAGCAGAGGACGTGGGGGAGGTAGAGGGTGAAGTAGACGATGCCGCAGCAGGCTGCCGCCAGGTTGGCCTTGTTGAAGAACACGCTGAGCAGGAAGCATTGCATGATGGTCGCAGTAGTGAAGCTCAGCAGGAAGAGAAACAGGACAACAGGGTTGCTGTAGTTCAGCACGTTCCCATTCTGTTTGGAACGCATACATTTCCATTAATCAAACAGTTTAATTTGATTGTCAGTGTAAACGTACAGTCATTTTACATGATGCACACTTATAGTCGGAATATTGACATTAGGAATATTGATATTTAAAAAAGAGAGATTCCATTGAGAGGAAAGGATCCACATTTTTACTCAATGTGTCTTTTTTGTAGAACATTTTAACTAAATGTTGTGTCTACGTACAGGTTGAGCATAAGACCGTGAATGCTTTGATTTGGAGTGGGCGGGCAGCCATATTACAATGAGCTCACATTGACATGATGATTGTGTGATGTTACATATCGTTATATATATTACCGGCTAAACAGGTGTGCTCAATCACTGACCCTATAGGGATACCAGGTATTTGTGGGAAAATAAGATACCAGATGATGTTTTATAGGCTAGTGGCAGCTAAAAATGTAGGCATTTGGCATTGTTAGCCAATTAGCCAGCAGTGTTGTTATTATCAAGTAGAGGTTAGGGTTAGCTAGGGTTAGCAGCTGTCCGTTCATACTTTTTGAACCATACAATCATCTGCCATTGCCCCAAAATGACTAGATTTTATGGAAAATGTGGATATTTAGTTTAGACATGCCCTTTAAGCCTTCAATAGAGCTTCCATGCATACAGTATGTCATGTTTAATAGAGGCTCCATAAATGTGGCACTGGCACAACTTCATGGCATACACACCCATGTTGACAACGACAATTTGGCTATAAGATTAGAAGTCAGTGTACTTAGTTAACGGTGGTTACAATAAGCAGACACAATAAGAATTGTAAAGTGTTTCACCCAGATCTTCCACCAGATGTCTCAACTGTACTGTACACAGCTTGCAATAAATGCAACTTCATGTTAATCATTAGCAGTTCATTTCAGTCAATAGACCGGTAATGTTCCCATGATGTCATGGTATTTACAGTACTTTTATTAATGTTTTGCTAGGTACACAAAGTTAGAGAGACACTACTAACAATTTATTAATACACTAATGCTCTGGTTAATGGTTTACTGTGAAAAGGGCAGAAATCTATACCAGCCCCATTTAAAACTGTTTAAAACAGAACAGAATCAACCTAGACCTAATTTCCCAACCAAAGCAGCGATCATCTCTGACCAAAACTGAATGAAGTACAGTGAATGAAGTTTACTTCCGAGTACAGGTGGTCTCCGCTATATTTACACACTAGAATCAGACTAACTTTTCAAATTGATATTGATCAATATTTATCATATCCGAAGACACTGCAGTTTGTGGTTTAACAATAACAATACTACCTTGCAGACTGAACTTTGTTATCTTGAGCTGAAAGCAAATGTCATGTTTATTCAACTTCACATGAATAGCCAAGAGGAATATACTGTGTATTATTTCATCTGAACAGAACAGTTGTGGTAACACGGTATACAGTTTATGTTGGAAGAAGATGTGTTTACGGTGTTTGTGTAATTCTTCCTTACCATAATGATAGCGGTTAGGAGGGCGGTGCTAGCCGCCATCATGAGGAAGCTGTCAATGAACCAGGTATACCAAATGACCCCGTTGGCGACCCCCATTGCCTTAAGGGTCTCCTTTAGACGCAGCTCCTTCTCCAAAACAATACTCTTGACTATCATGGACACAGAGTAGACCCAAGCCAGCACCATGAAAATGGGGAAACAGCGGTTCAGCGTTAGCATGAAGCTAAACACAGAGGGAGAGAAGATTGGAATGGAGAAAGAGAATAAGACAGGGGGACTATATCAGTACATTTCCTATTCAACTTAAGGAAAAATAGGCTACGGAAAAAATTTCCTTTCAATTCTGTATTTACAGACAGGCGGGATTTCTGTATTAACTTATTATGATGAGTTACATTTAGGAAGTATGCACTGCAATATCTAACGAGAAATTTGAAAGTTACAAATGGGAAGGCTTTTGTATATGGAAAGTACAATACCACCAAGGGTTGAAACCAGAGTGTTAAATTCAACAATAATGCAGAAACAGACAATATAGATGCGTGTCACTCACAGGTCATCCACATAGCAGGGGTAGGGCATCTGCTGTAGGTATATGCCAAACGGCCACTCCTTGCCTGTGTGAGTTTTGATAAGCCCCTGTTCTATAATATCTTGGAGATAAGCGAATCCACCCCAAATATAGCGGAGATCGTCCATTGGATCAGCTCTAGGCCCTGGGTCCCAGTATCTGGATAGAAAAAACAACATGGATTTTATACCAGCAAAGCAATTGATTATTATTCTTAAATACTGTAGGATAGTATTTAACCAGCAACACCTAATTTCAACTCTGACCTATCTTTGATTTTATTGGTGCGTTCCACCACATCAATGTCCATGCGGATCTTGAACTTAACATGCGGCGGGACCTTATTGCTCCAGGAATGCATATCCATGAAGACCAGGCCCGCCCAAAACTTGCTTTCTGCAAGTAAGTCCAAGGCACGGTAAGTCATGGTGTCCTCGTCAGACAGGCCCACAAACTTATCCAAGATCAGACACTGGAAAAGGGAAAGAATGGGCAAACATGAGAGAGTGATTAAAGGTACACTCCTCGATTTCAGCCACAGCTCACTGCTGTTAATTGAAATACAGCTGTCCACAAAAGTGTGGTCGGCAGTACAATAGGTGGAGGGGAATTGTGTGAGCCTATAAGAGCTGTAGATGGAGGAGTAGAGAGAAAAGTGAGCTACTCGGAACCAAAAACCACTCCATTCAGAAACAAGGTAGAGTAATGACACTCACTCTGCACATGCTAAGTTAGATTGTCTTCTTGCGTACTAAGAAGGAGCCAAATCTGAAACTCCCAGAGAAAGTTACCAGCAAAAGTGTTTTTTTGAGGTAAAAATGTCACTTTTCTGTCAGATGTATTTTTTGGATACTGTCCTAAGATTAAATGTCTAGGAATCCAAACAAGTATTATTAGAATCACTGTTTTCAAATAGAAATGACTTACATGTGTCAAGCTAGCAGTCACGCTAGCAGTCATGCTAGTTCACATTAGGTGAAAATATGGTTGGTGATACTGGGACGGTTGTAACATTGTTACAAACATCCCTGAACCAAGTACTTTCATATATATTTTAAAAACCTACATAAAAGCCTACATAAAGTGGTAAGTGAATGATAATCAATTCCATGCTAATAGTCAGTGGAAACATATGTGTTTGCTTACAGCATGCCAAATATCAGAAATAGGAAGACAAAAAGGGGAGTCCCACTTCCTTTGCTGGAGAGGGCTTCAGATTAAATTAAACAGGGCAAATCAAACAGGGGCTTGGCCAAGTCACATGGCATTTGCCATGTGACCCTGTAGCGGTTTCACAAGAAAAGGCAGGAGTGCCAGGGATCCAAATCACTTCCCAGAGTAGGATACTGGACCCCCAAAGAGGGTTTTCTCCACAGAACAGGAAATCCTTGTGAGAAACTACCTGACGCAGGCAGCTCATTTGTACCACAGGTTGATTTATTCATTTTAGGTACGGAAGTTTGCCTATGATTTAGCAAAGGCCTACAACTGCAACTGTCCTTAAACCTGGGCAGAGGAAGGGATGGCCGGAGCTGACTGGTTTACAGCTCTTTTGAAATGGCACCCTACTCTTTCCATATGGAGCCCTCAGCCTACCAGCCTCTCACAGGCTACGAGCTTTAATAAAATAAATGTCATCGGTTGTCAACGTTTATTGACAACCTGTCTGCTGTCCTGACCAAACACAAATTTGCTGCACAATAGTCACAATAACATGAATGATAAATAATGTTTCATTTGATTAATTATGTATATTTTGACATGTTACAACCGTCCCTGGCATGCGATACAACCGTCCCTGTACACTGGGACGGTTGTAACAATGGAGTGACTGTATTTAAATCAATTTTGCAACGTGTACATATTTCATAAAACCACTTTAATACATTGTTTCAGTAGTTGACACATTGAAGTTTAAAACATAGCAAATTGGCTATTCCAGTGTAAATGATTTTTGATTTATTGGGAAAATTGCAAAAAGTGTTACAACTGTCCCTGGTCTCCCCCTACAATTGAAAAAAACTCTAGAAACACTAGAACCGCCATGGGGTAAATTTTACCCATGGCGGTTCTAGTGTTAAGAAACATGGCCCGATCTTACACCTGGCGCAAAGTGGCGCCAAGCGTGTCACGCTAGTTTCAGACCAACGCAGTTTTCCCGTCCAGCGCCCACATTGTTTAAATAGCAAATGCACTTGCTCCCATCTGAGTACCCGTGGTGCTATATTGAGGTGTGGTCAGGCATATTGTTGGTGCATTGTTATCTCAAGGCAGCAGAAAGAGACTGCGTGATTGACCAACAAAAACCTGGTCTGAAGTCAATGGCGCAGTATTTCACTGTTATTTTGTGCGCATTATCAAGATAGTAATATGCGCCTACATGAGTGGGTGCACAATGTGCTTACACTCTGGTTGTTACTAGGGTTGGGTACCGAACTCTGTACTTTTAAGGGTACCGACTGAATTACGTACTGAATCACGTAAAATCAAGAGCGCATCTGTGGGTGAGAGTAGAGAGAAAGAGAGAGAGAGAGACTATGAGAATGAGATTAGCCTACATTACCTCTGCATCTTGTTCAATGTTCAACACAGCAATAGTGAGCCAAAAGTGGTGGTTAGACTTTTTAAAACTTGATGCAGACAATGGGGTTACAATAGTGTCAAACCATGCTTGTGTTTTGAATGTCGTGCTCGTGCATTGAGGTTCGTGGTTGTAAGTGACGATTCGCAAATGTTTCCTTTAATTTCACACGTTTTTTCCCCTGAAAAGTAACATTTTTTTGTCAGGTTTTTGTCCACTGAGACGAAATAATTCCTACTGTAGGGAACTCCTAACACTCAAAGATTTTGCAGCCTGGTGTGTGGGAGTCGGGTCCCCAGCTGCAGCTCATCATCTCATCACCACTCAGCTTTATATACCCGGTCAACTGGTCACTCAGCGTCAGATCATAGTCTATGCTACCTGAGTTAGTGTGTGTATTATATACTTGAGTTATATCGGTCGGCGTGCACGTGCTAGTGCACACTACGTGCCTCCCGTCGGGGCTGCGCACCTGCCGTGGATTAGCCCCGCACAGGTGCATGTAATTTATGTTAATTTGTAGGAGTATTTAAGTTTACCTCCATTGTGAGTCATTGTTTGGTGTTTCTGGCATTTACGCTTTGTGGGTTTTTTATATTAAATTACGCTTCACGCGTTTCACTGCACGCTCCTTGTGTGTGTGTTCCTCTGGCCCCAAGGAGCTTTACACTGTGACCATTTTTTCCACCGCTAGTAACTAGCAAAAGTGGATTTGGACACGCCCTAAATGGACTTACAGCATGCTCTTTAGACCGTGTGCTTAGATCATTAAAATAGGGCTCATAATTTCACATTTAGATTGATCAGTATGCAAGTCTTGGGGTTTTAATAAATAAATTAAAAGAACTATTTTCAACTACAGATAAGAAACATCAAAGGTTACTAGATAATGCTAACGTTACATTTAAGCTATGTAAGACTGTTATATAACATAAATAGGTATTCATTGGGACCAGTTCTACTCAGTTCAACTTAATTTTCCCAATGTCCCAAAAGCAGCATTTATGTAAACAATAATGTTCTGACAGTTTGCAGGGCATTGTATTTAGAATAAGCAATTAGCATTAGCATAACAACATGGCCAATATATAGCCTACTATCAACATGAGGTCAGGTGAGGCCAGTGTGTGCCTGTGGTCCACCACAAAGCCCAGTGGCAGAGTTCAACAGCCACACTCTCATTTGCTGTGACACATAGTGGCAGTTGCCTCCAATTCCCAACAAAGCGTGTCTGATAAGTATTCACTGTTGGATAATGCGAGCGTTAAGAGCCCAGGAGGTGCAAAACACTCTAAAACAGCATTTATTTACAACTTCATAATGCTCAGACGTGCATTACGATGACAAAAACAGACTCCATATAGCGACTGAGCATAAATAACCACAAATCTAAACCTCACAGGCTGTGCTATATTTGCACAAGCATTCATCAAGCAAAGTAACAACACCATCAGCCCACTATACGGCCAGATATGTATGCATGCCACCAACATGCAACTGTCCCGCCATCAACACCCACCCTTCAAGTCATTGTTGGTGCTCTCTAAAGAAGGCTAACAGGAGTGACAGCTGTATCTAATCGAGCTCAATCGCTCCCCCTCATTCTGTCACACTCAAGGGCTGTAAGCTTCAAGCCACACAAAGACAAATAGCACCAACCATCCACGCTGCTCTGCCCCCAGTTACCCCCCTATACCCTCCATCCTGGTCCATGCCCCCTCTCATCATGATTAGTGTCCCTGGGCAAGGGTCTTACCAATGCATAGGCCCTCTGGTGTGAAGGGCCAGGGATATTTTCCTCGCCACTCAATCAACAGTAAACAAAAGAAGCGTGACAGCTAGTTTGTTGCCCTGGCTCTAGCCCACCTGGGTGGATTTCAGTCTTTTGGACAGGGGACACATTTGAGAGCTCAAAGACAGCTACCTAAATGCACGTCAAGGGGTTGGTATTGAGCACACGGATTTTGTAAGCAGTGGAAATATATTACAATCAACAATCCTATGCTCGTCCCAGGGCCTATGCTCAATTGGATTATTTCATGAATAGGCCTTGACATTTCAGGTGGAATTAAATGTTGCATTTAGAAGTTCACGTCCTCATTCCAGTCCAGAAGGAGACAATGTTCCACTTTAAGACTGCATGAAAGGAAAGCTAAAACCCAAACTGAAACAAAACCACTAAATGAGGGAATGCTGAAATATGTGAAACCTCTAAGCCTTTATTTAAAGCTGCAATCCATACATTACTTTGCAGGATAGGGCAGGTATCGTCTAGTGGTGTAGTCTAGGTGTTGGAAGGTTGTAGGTTTGAGCCCCAGAGATGGTCTACCTGTAAGCATCCTCCTCAAGCAAGATGCCTAACCCTAACCCCTATCTGCTCAATATAACACCATGTAATTGTAAATATCTTAATTGTGGCCTTGCTTATACAAACTGACCATGCTGCAATTAATCATTTCTACCCATTGTGTCGTTTTGTCTCATTCTCCGGTGGCAAGCTATACATTAAAATCACAAACATGCCTATCTCTACCTACAGAGCCCGCAGACATGGGGTTTTAATGCAGATATAGTTCCGCTTGTCCCCTCTGCCTATAACATACAGTAAATACTCATATATTATGGTGGACCAAGCATTGCTGTGTGTATGTTGATGTGACTTACTCACACCTAGCCAAATCATATGAAGAGCAGAACAGCAAATTAAAAGCCTTCCCCGAATTGCTCACCTCCCCGTATTGGTTAAGCATGCGGATGACCCGGTCAGTGAGGTTAAACACGTTCCGCCAATCAAAGTTGGCCATGTCCTCTGGGCGGTCCTCGGGCGGACCGTTGAACAGGAAGTTGAGGATGTGCTTGGCGGAGAACGGTGCCTGCTCCAGACTCCTGTCGATGAAATCCATCACAGTTGGGTTACGGATGGTGTCCTGAAACAAAAACAGATTGGGAGAATAGGTTATTTTATGTTTTTTTATCATATTTTTTAAAAATACAGCTTTTTAAATGTTGTATATTTTAAGAAATAGAAAATTGTAAAATAATTTGTATTATGAAAATGTTATATTATACATTTAATTGAATCCTATTTTATTTAATATTTTATTTCAGACATTATCCTCAGTCAATCCTGTTAAGTTTCTGTTTTCAAAGCAAACTTTGATAAGACAGCCGCAGAAGCAGAAAAAAAAGTAGAGAGAAAAAGGAATGGAGAGGAAGAAAATGTACAGGAGACGTGGGGAGGAGGCAGTGCAAGTGAAGAGAGAAAGGGAGACAAATAAGAGGAACCACAGAGAGGAAGAACGGAAGACGGAAGGAAAGAAGGACACGCCACGGGAGATAAGCGATGCAGGGTTTATAAAAAGACACATGTGAGAGAGGGACAGAAGATAAGAGAGCGATACTCTACGTCCTGTCCTGTGGGAAATACAGTATTATTCTCAAATGTCACTGTCCACCAATACTAGCTACAGCCTTCCAACTTTGTACAATGGATTAGTTATCTTGTTGTCTTTGTTAAGATAAAACTAAGAGGAAATGTTAAAGGTACACACTTCAGTTATTGTTTGGAATCCTCTTGATGTATGCTTATCAGTTTTTGTAGGGGCACTAAGGTTTCCCCTTGTGGTTGAAACCAGCATTACAAAAACGCTGTTTTGGTTTGAAACTGAGTGGGCATGCCCCTCCTACACGTTAAAGCCACCGGCGGCGCTAGGGGGGGTCTT